>JAAGAY010148473.1:0-20488 GCA_011801015.1 Ardeotis arabs
AAAAAAAAAAAAAAAAAAGCAATCTAATTTTTAAACATAATTACACTTTTTTTTTTAAAATGAATTAATATTATAGGAGCTTTTTTTTTTTTTTTAAACTATCCTGCGCTTTCAGATATAGCTCCTTCTATAGCCTAGGGCAGTACAGGTCCTGTGCTGGTGCTGGAGATGAAAGTGTTAACAAACTATTTGTAAAAATGTATACAAATAAAATACGGCATTTACTCAGCTGATGCGTCTCTTAGGTACAGATCCTGTTTGGCTACCATAATTAATAATCAACAGGACTGGTCAAGGAGCAAAATATAAGTGATCGCAGTAAACCACCAACTGTTGCCACTCTGACTGATAAAGAAATATAAAAAATATTTTTTAAAAAGATAAGAAAAATGGACAAGAGGAGGGAAATATGAACACAAAATTAAGAGCTAAGAACCAAAGTGGGAAAGGAGAAGGATACAGGAGGCACGGAAACAGTAATGAGTAATAGTTTGAAGAAGGTGGAGTAAGATCAGGTTTGCTCTTGCTGCAGCACAAGTGACAGATCTTAACCAAAGGCAGGATCCCAGGGCGAAGAGCCAGAATCCAAGAGGATAAAATAATGAGAAGGATGGGAAGGACAGGAACTGCCACCTGTTATGGGTCAGGTCCCCAAAGCCCTTCAGCATGACAAGGAGCATCTCCGTACCCCTTTTGGCATCTTGAGGAGCATCCCGTACGCCTTTAACACTGATATGCATTGCAGACCTTTCCATAGCAGTTGCAGAAGAAGCATGTGTTTTTTCACGCATTCTGTTTAAGCTGACAAAACTTTGACAATTTTAGCTATTTGAATGTTGCTAATTGTCATGAGGTACTACCAGTAAATGACTTCAGCGTGAGGGTACGTTCTGCCGAAGAGCAAGTAGCATTCACTCCAAAAGCTCCAAGCCCTTTCTTACTCCTGGTAGGTAATTTCCTACTAAAAATGGAGCAGACTCTCCAAATGCATGCATCTCCTATCAAAAATATATCCCGCTTACTTCTGAAGCTCATAATCCAGCCCCAAGTGGTGCCTTTGAAGTCCAAACAATCATAGTGGAAACCATGGAGCAGAGATCCAGTCTACTGGTTTTTATTCTACCTGACCCAATTAGCCCAATTTTAATAAAGAGCTAATGAAGGAAGAAGAGACTCATTGAAGTTAACTCCTTTCTGGAAAGGAGATAGATGGGTTTCTGAAAAGAAGCATACTTGGAAAATACACTTCCCTGATTCTCTGTTTGCAAACCTTGACGTACCCCTTTTCAACGTTTGTTGATGCACTGTGCGCAACACTTAGCAAAAGAGCTTCTATTCACTATATTTAGCAAAATTTTAATGCATCACACGCTAGCATCATTAATGGGCAAGTCATGCATCAAAGGAAAAGAAATACCCCTTCCCCTTTGATCTCTGGAGGTGGGGATCTGGCATTGACCTTGCTGCTTTGTGAGACAAGAGGGCAGTGGGTGCTGGAGACTTGCTGGTGCCCGGGAGCAGGAGCCAGTCCCAGCAGCTCCCGCAGCATCCACACAAGATAACGCGCTCACCGAGTCATCAAGTGCACTAGCTGGGCTTATCTTTTCATGTGGGAATCGGTTTTGGAGAAGAACGAGAGGGCATGGATTATTCTGTTTACAGAACCTCTTTGCACCCCAAGTATGGCTTCCATTTTCCCTCTGAAATTTAGATCAAACAATGCTGTCGACACCAATTCCTTTCTCCCAAATCATGGACATCGGCTGGACTCTGCAGACAGCTTGTGGGACATGGTTTTCGATAGCCCCTACGGCAGAAATACCATTTTGCTTTTAAGGTCTACATGCCTTTGACACAACACATAAGCACAGTGTATTCGCAGAAAAAAAAAATAAATCAATGTAGAATCATTGGATTGATAACTAAAGAGCACCAGGCTACAAAATGCAAATTAATACTATCATATGTTTTATAATTTGTAATTAATCTACTCTGTTTATGTATTTTTCCTATTTGTGCAAGAACAGGCCTGATCCAGAACTGAAGGAAATGACTAGGGGCTTTTTTTGACCAATATCTACAGAAAACACAGGAGGTTTCTCAGGAATGTACTATGCAACTGTAATCTTTATTAAAAAAAAATCAAATATATATATATATATAAAAGGATAAAAGTAGTCAGAAGGGATATAAGGGTTTCTGCAATACAATGATATTGTTAATGTCTCTGATTTTTCTATTTCTGGTCTTTATAGAATGGAAAATGCTGATGTAATTCTGTGGTGCAAACACCTTCCATTAAATAGATTAGGATTATCAACTCTATTTTGCTGCAGTTTCTATAGCTTCAGTGCACACCACCTAGAAGGTCTGTCCTGATAAGTGCTGAGCTCCTTCAAGAACAATTGATTTCAAAGTTACCAGGCTTGTGAAGTTTCTAAAGTTACAAATTCCTGTTTTTCTTGGAGCAATGTCTTTAAAGCTATGCAAAGAGGGATTTCTCAGCACGGCTCAGAAACGAGTCTCAAGTGATTTGCTACTTTTGAGTACAGAGACTGTTTTTTAATTCAAGCAAACATTTGGAGAAAAATAAAGGATGTGAAAAAAATGGTCGTTAGGAAAACAGCACTGAGAATCTCAGTAGAAATATTCAACCAACTTACTTGATTAGGTAGTTGTGCTTTTAGATCCTGGAGCATGAGCAATGTGCAGCATTTCAAATACAAGGACAAACGCAAAAGTCATCAACGGAAAAATGAGGTTTGAAAGGGTTTGGTCTAGGTTTGGAATGAACCTCACAATCAAAGAACCACTAAGACCATATTCCCAAAGCTGAAGTAATTACTGCTGTTTCTCAGATCGAGATACGTTCGGTTTTTTTAGATACTATTTTGTGTCTGGTAGGCTATGGAAATATGTAGGTTATTCTCACTTAGACAAACAGATATTTAGAAAAACAGATCTATTTACATACTAGATGGACACGTTCACAAGAAACATTTGATAGATGAAGGCAGAGATAAAATTTCTCAGGTTTGCTGATAGAGCTGCTATGCGCTATGCATAGAAAATTCCCTCCATGTGGGTAATGTATGTTTGACTTCACCTTTTGCATATTGATCACTCTCTAAGTTGCAAATACTTACCCATGTGGAAGTGTATGTAATATGAATAACTTTATTTCAAACGTGCATGTCTTAAGCCATATGTTCACCGACACCTGAGCATAAACCTACTGGCATTTACTATCATATACTGCAGATCAACAAACCCTGAAGCATTTCCAAAGTGCTGAAGGTATATTACGCTTGATAGCTTCAGAGACACATATTTTCAGATATAATTATTTACATATAGTGTCCAAGACCAGCAGATAACCTTAAGGTCTGGTAACATTAACACTTGCAAATAATCATCACTACTGTATCACTCTCACACTCCATAATCCGCTAACATATGTCTACATTTTATACGTGTTTATGTAGTACTTTATATGGAAATGTTTCATTACTGCCCGCAGCAACACGTGGCATTTCTTCGAGAACATTTCAGCACCTTTTAACACGGTTTCTTCAAATGTCTTCCTAATCGCGAGGATTTCATTCTACAAATGTTATCACTGCTCAAGCAGATTAATTTTCTTAACTGCTTAATATGCATGCTCTAGGCAGTTCTACAAAATGTAAAATATACAGGACAGAATTCATATAAATAAACTACTAACGGGCTATTCTAGATCAGATTTAAAGCAGCATGGTTGGAGATAACTCCATTTTAAGAATTATGAGTCTTCTTATTGTGGCATCATTTCATCTAGAATTTTCCTTTGGAATATAAGACAACTTTTCAATTAATTATTATCGTACCACTTTCTCTAAACTCAGCCATGATGTTTTTTGTTACCAAAACAGCCACTGCTGGTATGGAAAGTGCTTAAGTGGGAAGTTTTGTCACAGTTCTACATTTTCCTAATCTCAGTTGATTGCACTGAATTTTTTTTGCTAGTTTCTGTCTGATCAGGCATCTTCTAAAACTGCACAAAACCCGGTTGGGTGGAGAGACCTCCAGGTACAGAAGCAGAAAGTGGCAGCTCGCTAACACAAAGGCTCCTGAGCCAGCTCACTGTGGTCACGTTCAAAGAGACTTAGACTCCTGACCACCACAGATGCTTTTGCTGTATTGCACTCACGTATCACTTCTCAAAACGAGGGGTCAGAAGCTAGCTGGGACGAACGGATTTCAGGCCAAACTGACTTTTCTCTGTCAAACCTAGACCAAGCCTAGGCTAACTTTTAAAGAACCAAGCCCCAAGGTTTATCTGTTATCTGGTTGGAGATATTGGGAACATCAGGAAATCATTGTCTGACTGCATCCTTCCAGCATCCTAGACATGTTCCATCCAGGTCTAAATAGTCTGGTCTGGTATTAGGGAGACATGGCATCAGGAAGAGAGGAGTCCTAGTTTATGCCTTATAGTTCAGATACAGGAGTGGAGATACAGACACCTTCACTGCCCTCACTCTCCACGCACACAGGTTCATCACTTGCTGATGTTCATGTGGGTGACAAAGATTAATCTAATTATATAAAGATCTTCTAGAAGAACAACCCAGCAGAAGAGGACAGCAGCCTCCTCCTGACCCCAGAACAGAGTTGTCCATCTCAGCCCTTTCCCGCTGTACTACCCACTCTCTCCCTAAACACATTTATCCTGGCACTTGGCAAACCACACAGAAATTTCACCTTTGAATAAGGAAATAGTACACAGCGATCATTCTGATAGGAACAAGCTGATTTCTGTAAGGTCCATGGAATTATTTTTTTTTTTGAAGCTAGAAGAAATGCAGTTTCCCCGCTGTGAGGTTTGGTAGTGTTACAGTTGGAGAGATGAGTCATTGTTTCCTTCGTATAGATTGTCTGAGTACCTATAACTGTCTCTCATCTACATGTTAATTGTATCCAACAGAAAGACTTTAAATGAATACGCTGTCAATAACACTGTTATTAATGTTTCTTGATAGGCATGGTTAGAATATTTTGTAAGATCAGAGTCTAATATTTCCCACAAAAACCGTCTCATGTGTTGTGTTATTGTGTCTACTTTTGATCAAAACCTGCTTGTAAAGTCTTGGTTGGCTTTTTTTTTTTTTACTCTTCTCTCAAGGATTCCCTTATTGCTAACGTTTGAGGAACTATAGTTACTACATGTGTAATAGTAATCCACATTGATTTGAACCACAAGCCTAAGTTTAGCTGTTAAATTTATATTTTCAAATGCTAAGCGGCGCATTTTCTTGCCTTCACTCAGCGCAGCTGGTATTGTAAGACCTGATTGTATTGGAGGGTTAGAGCGTTCGGCTTGGTTCAGTCATCTGAAGGTTCTGATTCCTGTCAACGCTCCCTCTCTCTTTCTAAACGACTGCGACATGAATCATTTGGCAGCGATTCCTTGTTATTGGCCGCTCACCTACCTGAGACAAAGGGAGGCAGAAAGAAGAACCCATGTGTTTGACTGGAAAAACAGACAGAACAGCTTTGCGGTGGTGCCCCGAGAGTATAGCTGATGGAATTTACCGACCGAGAGGTGGTAGCATGCCAGAAACACCTAGGCAACAGGTGGTGGGAGCCTTGCCTTGGATGGAGCCGGCTTCTCTGGGCAGCTTGGAAACGTCGGGAAAGTTTAAAGAACACACAGCCCACTTTGAAAAGAGAAAAAAAAACCTATCCAAAGGCTGAAAGCCTCCTTTCCCCCTCCCACCCCCCCCCACCCCATCTCCTTTTTCTCTTCCCTCACTGTTTCTTCAGGTTTAATCCTTTTGTTTCTTCTCCTTCAGACATCTGTCCTCTGCCTGGACCGCGGCTCGGAGCGGCTAAAGTACATATACACCACCTTACGTGCAGCACACTTTGATAGCTCACAATGAGACACCAAAGCTGAAATAAACACATAGCTGGAAAAAAGAAAAAGTTAAATCCCTACTTGAAAACCTGTTTTGTGTTTTCTTATTTCTTAAAGTTATTTTTAAGTGTTTAAACCAGACCAATTATAGTCAGAAACTACTTCACTTAATCCATTCCTTTATCTCCTGGGAAAAATCACCAAAGCAATTCTCAAAATGTTTAAATCCCACAGTGTGCATAAAAGCAGCAAGTAAATCTGCTCCTTCCCAGGCAAACCTGAAGGATTTTACTGACATCTTTAATTAAACTAGCAAATAGGTCAGTTTCTCTTGTGTTCTGACCAATACACTGTCAACAAGGAAGAAAAAAAAAAATGAAAAGAAGGATTTGTCCTGAAAAAATAGCACTGAAACATTTGTATAATCATGATCATGGACTGGAACGGGAATGTAATTCAGGAATTATTAATCATTATAAACTACTTCCTGGCAACACATTGCTTGGATAACACTCCTGTAACTACAGTAGAGTTAGTTATGAAATAATTAAACCCAAAAGTTGGAAATAGAAAAAAAAAAAACAAAACACAAACCACAAAAATCCAACCCCCAAAATGCATGAAGCTGTGCAAAAGGAAAGTGTGTTTATCTCGGATTTAATTCCAAAAGGGAGAAACCTGCAACTGTTATTAGACCAGCAATAAGCACAGATGGCTGCAAAGGAACCCTTCTCCAATCCATCCTCCCATCTCCACCCAGCAGCACTTGCCAAGGAGAAAGAAATACAAAAGTAAAGAGCAACGGAACTGGGAATTTAAAGTTTTTTAAATATAGAATCCTCATATGTTATTCATTATCAATAACATTACTGGCAAATTTACCCAACACAGTGTTTAACACGTGATTATACAAGTTATACCCAATGCCACCGAGCAACCTGTGGCAGTCTCCTGTAGCTGTCATCCCCTTACGGATTTCTTTTTCTTCCTGCCTGAGAAAATTGATGATCCCAGGGATGAAAAGGTTTTCATTGCATGAAAAAGCATGATCCCAAAAATCCTGCTCTCAAGCTCTGTGGAAGAAGGATTTATGACGCTCAACTGGCAAAGATAGCAATTAGCTGGAATACTCAAGAGCAGAGAGCTTGACAACCTGATGAGTTATTCTTTTGAACTGGGGCAGCAACTCATGCATAAATTTTCTTGTAAACAATTATTACAGGAATGCACCGTAAACACAATTAATAATCTCAAGGTGTTATTCTCTAGGTATTTTCCCCACAGATTATGTGCCACTTGCTCAATAAATCAAATTTTAACATAAAGACATCAATAGCTGGTATTATTAATATTCCCATTTAACCAAACATGCTTGAGTAGAAGCTAACGAGCTTTGATTACATTTTGAAAAAAATAGAAAATGTTACATAAAATAGGAAAAAGATGTGAATTGTGAAACTTTGAATGAAAATAGGATTAAAGAGGAGGCATATGAATCGGAACGTTCACTCAGATAAAATATGAGTACTTTGTAATTTAAAATGCGTGTTCACTGATATGAATTGAAAATAGTGCAGTACATCTTGTTAACGGGAATATTAAGTTTTACATCACCTTAGATAGGTTCTTCTTACAAAAGAGTATTTACAAGAGCCTTACAATAATGGGCTGCCTAATGTTTCCATAAGATTTCTTCTTATGATATATACCAAACACAATTTCCTCTATTGTTCGTAATTATCAGCTGGGGATTTGAGTAGCGGGCAAAAGGAACAAAAGCATCTAAGTCCGTTTCATCTCTTACAGTCCGCAGTGCATTAAACAACATGCACTCCTGATTTATTTGAAAACCACCCTTTCAGAAACCCATCTCTGAGATCTCTTTGAGATCATCCTGTGGACTTTGGCAGGAGTTGAGAGAAAAATGGGTTCAGAAGAGTGTGGCGATCAGGGCCAGGGGAGAATGAACCAGGGCAAGGGGGAAAGAAAACAGGGGTTGTTGGAGCAGAGGATAGGGAACATGGAAGGACGGAGAGCACCATCTCTCCAGCCTGACAGCTTTGAAGTAGTTTGCAACATGGGGAAGATACAAGAGGCACAGAAAAAGACACTGGAAGGGCTCACAAAAACTGCCCATAAGGATTTTACCTCCAAGAATGGGGAGAGGAGCAGCACAGAGGAGCAACCAAAGTCATGTGAAAGGCAGAGGGAAGAGAGAACATCAACATCTGCAGTTTCTGCTCAGTTATCTTCCAGTCAACCTCATCATTCCTGTTTATAAATAGAAGTTGCATTCGTTTAGATTTCTGCCGCTCTGCCCAGTGCCTTGTGCAGCCAATGGCACAAACATGTCAGCTGAGTGAAACGCGTGCCATGGGAAGGGGACTGGGGCTTTAGGGTTTCCATGGGATCGAATGAGTTCTGAACTAACCTCTGTGGGAAGGCTACAGGTGATACCTGAAAGCAGATTCTCTGGGAGAGAAGACCAGAGTTCACGTCCGTCACCTTGTCTTCATGTGTGAAACCAAAGTCACAGCAGGAAGAAAGGTGCCAGAATTTGCATCTTCTCAAGTTCCTTTGTTGATGGTCCTTTGTTGGTCCCCAGCCCTGTGGCTCCTGCAACAAGCAGATTCACTCAACAGTGGGATGGTTAGGAGAGCAGGGAGTCAAGGTAGTGATTCTTTTGTTCCAGACAGTTCTCGGAGAATAACCTTCTTCGGATCTCCATGTATTTTGAATCAAGGCCATGGGAGATGAATGCAGATGTTTCAAAGCCTTTTCATACCAGTCTGCTTTATATCCTAGAGATCGTTCATATAATTTGGTGGTGTCCTGCACGTCAAGGGCCACGATCTTCAAGATTTTTACAAGTTTGTACACCTTTGCTCTTCAGGAAGCTGACCACTTTATGACCATGATGCAAGGTGTTATTTTTTCCTATTCATTCCCTGAAGCAGGCTGATGGAAACTAGCCAACAGACAAATCACGCTGAAGTATTGGCCTGACGGTCCCAGAGATTTTTCAACTGATGCTATTCAGTAAGGGTAGGAGTACTGAATGTATTGCACTGCAGAAAGATTTATTCATTGATATGGACAGCAAAACAGCACTGCTCAATAATTATTTAAAAACCCAGGAAGTCACCTTGATATATTTTTTCCTAGAGGGTGGCCAGTTTTTATTACCATCCACTCCTGGTGCACTATATAGCCCCTAAGATAATTTGGTGTCTGTAAAGCTACCGCTTGCAAACGCAACTGAAAATCAATTAAACGCACACGCACATTTTTGCGTGTGCCCAAAAGGGACGCATTTGGAGGCATGTGTCCTTTTGTGTTGATGGTAGCCATTAGACAGCAAACTTTATCTAACCTGACGCTGGCAAAGGTGAGGGAGGCAGCTGAGAGAGTCCATAAAACACAAAGAAAGGGGAGCAAAATCTACTTGACGAGCTACCTCAATTCACCTTAATAAGTTCTCATCATGGCGCTATCTGGCATTACTAATGTGCCGCACACCCATCAGCACCGAGCAGTTGAGATGAGTTTTCTGCTTATCAATGGCTTCTTTTTCTTTTCCGTGCCTGGCAAATTTCTAATAGCGGGTGATTTCCTGTACACGTATCCTATTTACGGTCTGCAGCACTGGATTATGATGAATTTACACTATCAATGAACATTGCTGAAGGGCCTCATTAACTTGTGCAGGCGGTGAATTTGTATTTTTCAAAACGCCACTCTTTCTCTAAAGAAATCGAGCTGACAGTGGCAGTCGAGCACTTGACTGGTTAATAAGGCAGCTCAAAGGGAACAGCTTCACTTCACCGCCAGTTTTTGTCCTTATTTAATTTCTCCTCCTTCCTCGACAGGTTTTGAGGATCCACAAAGATAATATATTTCAGTTTTTAATCTCTCAGTCCCGCTGACTACGATGATATAAACAAAAGCAGAAACACAGAAAATTACAGAGATACGCTTAAAACAGAACCAGTAATAAAAACCCTGGGGTTCTGGCTGAGCTTTTACTCTCTACTTGGCATAATTAGGAAGTTTCTTCAAATCCTGCTAAATCCCAGCTCCGTTTTTCTACGCCTGCAAAGTGAACAAGATAATCATGCCCATAACGCGGGGCCTAAAAACCTGAAGGCATCAGCACCCGGCCCTCCAGACAGACTGCAACCTGCAAACAGTTCAAAAGCGCGCTTGTCAGACTGGCTGCGACATATGGAGCTCCAACGAGAATATTTCCAGATATAGGAAATACCAGGCATTCTGTAAACAGAATCGTTGGGAGTATTTTTTGCAGAGATATTTTTACGACTGGTAAGTCGCAAGAATCTGTTCGCAATATCTGCGCTCTCCGTTACCACCTGTGCTTTTCTCAGCAGAACGTGGTTAACAGGCAGGCTTCTGATATGATTTTTTTTTTTTTTAATCCCACATTGTGTCTTCCAATACCTCCTAAAAGCTTTGTGGAAGCTGCAGAGACTATGTGGAAATCTTGTTCTTTGAATACGACAATATTTAGCTATCGGAGATCTTTAAACATAGCTAGATATCGACGAAAGGCGCTGGGGGAGGTGCATCCCTGGGGCTGGGGCTGCGCTGATAAATTAGGAAGAGTTTTTGGCAACAAGGTCAGCAGAGGTTGGCCAGACCTATCCAAGGTGAAGCATCCTTCCCGTCGGCTCAGGACCACTAACGCACCAGCCTGCTCGTCTCAGAAGAGTCATCTCGCTGTGGTCCGTGCTGGGATGACAGTAGGAGGATGGAAATGGGATATATCAAGTGTTTCATATAAGGTTAGTAGGGCTGGACTGGGTCAAAAAGACAAGCAGGAATAAGGGCTGATGCTGCAGAAGAGATGTACTCAGTGTTGCCTCTGCCATATGGGCAGTGGGAACCGCAAACAAGGAGGTCAAGCCTGGGAAATGGCAGCAACAGGCAAGACAAAATACATTTCCGTTCAGTCTTGAAAAGCAAATCTGAACACAAAGTGAGTATTTTCACTCTCTCCGCTTAAACATATATGAACACATATATAACAAATATGTCTCTCTACATACACACATTCCCATATAGATGTAGGTGAAATAAATCTGTAAAACACGAGAAATGACATCCACAAAGGTACATTTTTAGTAACACAGAAGAGAAATGATTGACAGAACAAAGCATATGGAAACGAAGAAGAATCTAACCCACATTTAGATCTAAGAAAAAAATATTTGCCTGAAGGGAAAATATTAATTAGTTTGTCTACATGCAAGATAAAAGTCTGGAAGACATATCCATCAAAAGGCAGCAGAATAAACAGCAAAATGGAAATTATTTGTAAATTGACAGTAAACTTGGCAAACATTGAGGGAGTAAACAAGTTATTTGGCATGCAAAGCACTCAGAAATCACAGCCTCTGTCAGGAGGCATCTGTGCATATATTCACTTATTTGACAGAAATTAACATTTTGCAGAAATCTTTGTTGCATGCTAAAGATTTCTTCACCCTCCTTAATTATTTTAATTGCTGCTTCAGAATGTTCCATATAAACATGACAAAAGACATTAAAATCCACCAAGTCCACTTCCACGTTATCAATAACACACAGCAATTCTGTACAGGAGTTTAACACAAAACCCACGGAGACATAAAACATTGACATAAAAAAGCCACGTTTGTTTTTTCTTGATTGAAGTTGAAGAGGCACGAAGACATTCTCAATGTCCTTTTACTATTGTGAAAGGCTTTAAAAACAACACATCGTTTCACAAACAAATGCAATTAATGCAACAGCTTAGAGGTTATGGAGACCCTTTCTTTCCCATTGTTTTGGGAAAACTGTGAGAAAAACTAGCTTGTGCAAGACGCACCCATAATGCTGGTGGAAATTGGAAGTGACCACACCATAACGAACTCTAATGACTAATCCAAATTAATCTACACATTAGCTATTCCCTTTCTCTCCCGCAGGCAGGGATGCGTGACCTCCCATCCATGTCATCAACCTGCTGGGTGGGTGATGCTGGAGACACTGCCAGCCCAATGAACAACCGGATTCTGGCTGTTTGGGGAAAAGATGGATAGTCTGAAGGCGACAAGCTCAGAGGGTTCCTGATACTACCATTAGGGTCAACAGAGCCACAGGTGATGACTAGTGACACCAAGAAAACATCAAGGACAAAATGTTACTTGAATTGAGGCTGTCCTACAGGAATGGGGACTTCAGCCAAGCCCCATCCATCTCCCACAATGACAGTGGCTGCTGCAGGCTCTGTCGGGGATGTGTGGATCTCACCACGGGTGGTTTGGTGACAGGACAGGAAATTTTACGTTGTTTTGTACTGAAAAAAGTGCTGATTTCCCAGATTACTCCAGGCTCTATAAAAATGGCAGTGGTACTTCACCCTTATTTATAGCCATGGATTTATGTAAGAAGTTACATTACAAAGTCAATGTAAAAATGGGATTTTAAAATAGAATCTGAATAATATTTTCTGCAAAATGTAGACCTGCACATTGCACTTGGCCCTCACCAAGGATAAATTCACGTAGTTCAAGTAATCATTTGATATCAGAGGAAGATTTAACCCTTTACACTTACACACCATTCCTCTTTATCCCACTGGAGCCGTAACATACATCAACAGCAGTTTGCAAAAAAATGAAGTAGTCCAGAGAAAAATCATAGCTAGGCGTCATGAGCTGGCTCTCAATGCACCATCTCTTTCTCCTCGTCTTGCTGATTTTTGCGCGGGTGTGCCAACCCAGTTTGATTAAAACAGAAACGGCAGGAAGAGCTCGTTCAAACCGATCCAAGCACTGAAGGAAATCTCATGTAAGCTCAGATTAAAAACCAACAAAAAAAAAAAACATCAAAGTGCTAAACTTAGCCAAATCTGAGACAGTTTGTTTCTTTTCATTAAAATGAAAAGCAAGTCTAATACTCCATTTCCTGCAGCAATCCATTTCCAGGTCAAGTTCCAAAGCCAAAATGTCTTGTTTTCCGCATTATTTTTATGTATTGTAACATCAAAGTAATTTGAGTAGTTGTCAGGCTGGTTGCCTGCAATTCGAGTCATTCACAGCTACAAAAGGGCTGTGGTTTCTGCAAATGTGACAACCGCCAAACCTTGGAAAACTTTCAAAAACACCAACGCAACTTTTGATACCTATGGGTGATATTTAGTAAAGAATTTGGAAACACAACATTTTTATGAAAAAGTCCAGAAATACAACATAACAAAATAAAATCAACAGGAAATAAATAACAAACTAAGAATTATTTGTACTTTAAATGATGCCTCTGTAAATAGTGAATTGTAATAAGTTTCGTCATGGCCTCTGCTTTGCGTGTGACACATTTCAGAGACTTGGACAGGCAGGACTTTATGACGACGCTTCCTGAAGGAGTTCAGCAGGTATCGTGGGGAGCTCTCCGCATGGGTACAAACACTCACGTGGCCATATGACACTCCGTACAACCCTTGTGAAGTGCAAATGACAGCAAACACTTGCCCTTGATAGTCTGTGCTCAAAAACCAAGTGAAGGGTTCATCTGTTTTACCCAAGAACATCCTTTCTCGGCTCCTAGACCATAAGCCATCACCACCTTCAAAGTGAAACCGTACAATTTTCTTCCCTTCAGACAGAGGCTTGAATTACAGATCCAAAATACTTTTGGTGAGTCCCTGGGCAAGGCAATCTTACAGCAGTGCCTTCAGATCCGCTGAGCAAAATGGGAGCAATTCCTTATGTCGCTTTCCTAAAACATATTAGCACTTATTAAGTTTTTTTAAACAGCTGAAAACAACAAAAGAACTACAGACAAGCCCAAGCCCAGTCCACCAGGCACAGTGCCCATTCCACACAGCTTCCCAAAAGCTGAACATGTCCTCAGGTGTCCCAAGACTACCAGGCTCCCAGCAGCAGCCCGCTGCCTTCCGGAAAGGCTCCCGCTCCATCTGACAGACCATGCCCCTGAACATCTTCAGCCTTTCAGGATGAGGTCTCCTTCTAACTATTCATAATTCTATCACCTGCTGAGTCCCAGCATTCACAAGATAATCTTTTCAGCTTTGCAGGAGGTGAATTTAGGACCTTCTGCACTGACCTGGGACCAGCTCTCTTCTGCTGCTGCCTCTTAGAATCATAGAATCGTTGGGGTTGGAAGGGACCTTTCAAGGCCATCTCGTCCAACCTCCTCAGCAAGGAGCAGGGACATCTCCAACCAGATCAGGTTGCTCAGAGCTCCGTCCAACCTGGCCTTGAATGTTTCCAGGGATGAGGCATCCACCACCTCTCTGGGCAACCTGGGCCAGTGTTCCACCAACCTCAGTGTAAAAAATTTTCTCCTAATATCTAATCTAAATCTACCTCCTTCTATTTTAAAACCATTACCCCTCGTCCTGTCACAACAGGCTCTACTGAAGAGTTTTCCCCCCATCTTTCCTGTACCTTTAGGTACTGGAAGAACCTTGAACTACAGCAATGCTACCCCACTGCAGCAAGTCTATTTTATCAATTAATGCACCGCTAATATGCTTAGCCCATGGCAGATCTGTATCCCCTACAGCTGTACAAAAGGCCCTACATTCAAAACAGCGAGAATCCATATGTATTGTCTTCTCCACTGACCTTATGGGGGCTTTACACCAACCATGTCAACACCCGCCGGCTGGCAGGTACAGGGTTTGTGGAGTTGAGCTGTGAGGTTTCACACCACCGCAGAGCGAAGGCTGGAGATGTCACCAGGCTTATGAATTATTTAGAGCGCTTTTCGCTAATAGGCTTCAATGCATAGGTGTAATGAAAGCTATGTGTGATTTTGCTGCGCTTAAAAAAAAAAAAAAAGGATTTAAAGTCTTCTCCAGACTTTCCTGTGTGTACTCAGGAAAGATTATGGAAGAAGTCTGAATAATAAAATTTAAAAAAAATTAATAAGAGGCGGTTTTAAAAAAGGACACTGCTTTTCTCCCAGCACCACGTGGCTCTGACTCGATGCACCCAACGCCAACCATATCAGAGGAAAGAGTGAACTTTTGTTATCTCACACAAGACTGGCAGTCATCAGTTTTTCAGGAAATTCAGAGTGGATAGCTCTTTGCCCCAGACGTTTACCTCTAGAAAGTGTTTAGTGTTACTGTTAATCCAAGCTCCTATCGCAAGGTGAAAACAGGAGAGTCTATGCACAAAATAGTTGAATCCCATACTATAGCTAGACATCATAACATCCACTCTTTCCAAACCTTTGTTTAAACTAAAGGTTATGGTCGTGCTCTTCTTTCTGAG
Organism: Ardeotis arabs; assembly: GCA_011801015.1. Classification (NCBI taxonomy): domain Eukaryota; kingdom Metazoa; phylum Chordata; class Aves; order Otidiformes; family Otididae; genus Ardeotis; species Ardeotis arabs. The sequence goes on from JAAGAY010148473.1 coordinate 15,187, forward strand.
AGGGTCTAAAGCCAGAGGAGAGGTTTGCAGGGAGTGGTTTTGTCTTTCATAAGCTCAAGCAGCCCAAGTGGAAAGAGATGGACAAGCTTGCAGGCACACAAGGGCACACATGCTATAAATTATTTATAAGTCTGTTGACAACTCCAAGTCGTGCCATGTGTTATTTTGATACCTTACTGTTCAAACCTACAAAGCTCGTGTCTGTCAGCTATCAAGTTCTCGTGCGCCCCAAAGCTTGTTCATTTTTTCCACCCGTATCAGCCAGTCTAATAAAAGATCTTACCTCACTCTACAGATTCGGCCTCTTGGAAACAATATGGGCTTCTTAACGTCATCTGCCCCCACTCACGCTTGCGCCTTGGCTGGTTTACACTGTCGGTCCGAGGTGTAAAGAATATCCACTCTATGGGACTTCTGTAAACTGCCATGTATATAAAACACATACAGAAAATACATTAATACCATGAAATATAAAATGTCTTAAAGCAGACTATGGTTTTCTTTTCCCCAGCAAAAATATCTTAAATTCATAAGGGAAATATTTCTATTAGTGTTTATCCTTTAAACGCGGGAAAGGAAAATATTTGGAGAGAAAAAAAAATCTCTTGAAGATAGCACAGTTCTTTTGTATCTTTAGTTTTCAGACTGTCACTCACGTTGTTTCTCCTCAGCCAGCTCAACAGACTAATTCTATTTAATCCTTTTCTTTTTATATGTAAAATGATACAGTTTAATGCTCCGCAGTTTAATATCTGTGAAGTTTTATCTTTATTTGTTTGGAAAATTTGAGTCAGATACTCACCTACTGTAATTTCCAAAGAACAAACAAATGAAAAAGGGCAGCCCATTTTCATGCAAATCCCGCCAGCTGTTTAGCTCAGGCCGCCCTTGCCTTCTGATGTGAGGATCTGCATAAAAAACCCAAAGTGGAGATATGATAAAATATAAAAGGCTGACAATAACATGCAAATCGAAATCAGTCATTGGAAAACTGTGGACTCATTGTCATCAAAAGAATTAGGTGGCAGAACAAAACAAAAGAGCCCGGCTGATAAAAGTAACTATGGCATGATGGCTTTAAAATCTACAGATTTTTTTATACCACAAAGAAAATTGAAATTAAACACCTCTTTAGACTGTCTGCTTTTAATCTTTTCCTTCTGAGCTGCTTCCTGACATATTCTCTGTTAACTTTTTATCAAAGGTCATTTATAATCATATTTAAGAGATAAAATAAAAATAAAAAATGCATTTATTTCCTAAGTTTTAATCAAGTGCTCACGGAAAAAAAATTATATTAAAATAAGCAGCTGAACACTATGTAAAGTAGTCAGGACACACTAAAATTATTAGATAAAATATTAGTGGTCCCTTACATTATCGAATCTAGAACTGAATTTTTGGGTATAATTTTGCTGTCATTTAGATTTACAGTTAAATCTCATGACAAGAGTTGGGTGGTTTTGTGGCAAGTCCCCCAGTTCTGATACACAGTGAGGTGATGGTGGTGATGGAGGGTGTCCCACAAGGATAAGCAATGATTTAACTGTTACACACGAGAATATCCCCCTATTTAGGAAGCTGGGAGTGTACTTCATCAGTTCATTGGAAGAATTTTCTGAAAATATTCAACAAAATATTCAAATTGGTGGTTTAAATTTTCTTACTAAACTCTTTCCTTCCTCACAGAAAAAAAAAAAAAAAAAAGGATTTCCAGTGAAACACATTTGGCATTCCAGAGAAACAAAACCAGTTCCCCCCAAAATAAAAAAATATTTTCATAACTGGGCCACCTGAGGTGAAGAAACTTAAGGATTTGTATCTGAAGTTGAACAAGGAAATAAATTTAGGGTTTACTTTTCTTTGTATTGATATTTTGTTTCTGTTGATGGGGTGTTTCTGAAAGGATAACGTTAATCATCTTGCTTGTAAAATAAGAACTAAAATGAAGAGAATTTTGAAAACAACACAAAAATCAGAAAGGCTTTTAAGAATGCTGGTAAGCCACCCTTAAGCCAGCCTGATTTTGGTCCACCGGCAGTAAGCTCAGCTTATGCTGGCAGTTCTGCTCCAGCTTATGCTGGAGTTCTGCCTCCCAATTAAAGGGGATTTGAACGAGTTTCCCACCATGGTACATGAATCCCTTCTGCGATTTCCAGCGTTTTCCCATGCTTTCCCTGTCCTTGCGCCTTCGGACGCGGGCATCAATCAAGCAGCCCAGCGCAGGCGAGACGCCCCGGCCGTCGCCCGCTACAGCAGCAAAGCCGATCAGTCAAAGCAGGAACATCAGCCGCCTTTTCCAACCACGCGGCCTAACGCCCGTGCATAGAAAACACCGCCTTGCGCTTCACCTTGATACACGCTTATACTAAAAACTAGGCTAAAGCATCGCTAACACCGCATACCAGAGCGCTCAATAGCTAGGAAATGCTGGAATTAAAGGTCCCTCTGCAACTTTAATTTGACCCTTGCCTGTCTCTTGCCTGTCTTCGCTATGATAATTACTTGCTCACAGCGTTTGGTTTTTTTTTTTTCCAGAGAAACCCAGGCTTATAAGTGCATAGGGATGATCTGGCATGGAAATAAATCGGGGTTTTTGGTTTGCTGCTGTCTGTAGTTGGTGGATACACAGAGAATGAGCTGAGAGAAGCCATAAAGATAAAAAATTGCGTCGCCGTTTAAGATTTTGTCTATACACCGAAATGCGCTGAACAAGTCCGTTTGGGTCCCCAAGACAGCATCAGTGCTGTGCCTGAGCTCACAAGGCTTCGGTGGCAATCGTACACACACGCTGCTCTGGGGACCAGACTCTGTCATATGGAAAATTGTATGGAGATCATATGATCAACCAGCACTGCGCAAACATTCGGCACGGAGAAAATAATACTCAATTTGTTGTGTTTCATATGGTCCCTGAACCAGCAAGAACTGACCTGAGAGCAGAGGGGGAAGCCTCCCTTCCTCCTCTCCTCCGGCACCGCTGACGCGCGGAGCAAAGAGTCGCTCTGTACAGGAGCTGCATCCACACTACGGTCAGCATGGAACTACGAGGAGACGGAGCAGCCTCAGTGCAGATGGACTCAGCAAGCGCAAACAGATTTTTAACATGCATATAAACAAGGGCACAGGAGGATTTTTTGACAAGAACAAAAAAAAAAAAGGTGCTGAAATAACTACCTGCTCCGAAGCCTGGAAGAACTGGAGCTGCTCAGAAAAATTATTATAATTCTCAAGTCTGGGAAAGAACATACTTTCCCACAATCTCTTTTAAAATAATTAAGAAAAAAGCCTTATTCATTTTAGCAGAAACTTCTAAAAAAGTGCATAACGCACAGCTGGCACAGAAAAGATCACCTCCAACATTTGAAGTCTGTCAAAACTCTAGGCAGATTCAAGCAGGGTGCTAAAACACGGAGCGACAGACAGCCATCACAAGCGTCGAGCCTGTAACCCCTGCACAAGAGATGCTTCAGGATCAGGGAGATGAGAGCAACTGTAAATTTTTGAAGGCGAATTGTCCTCAGTCCTGGTGACCATATACTATCTCTGGTCAACTAATTCTGATTAGGACTGTGAACGCCTTGATCCTCATCACCCATGGTTAGACACCACCCTGCTGAGGGTTTTCCTGACAGGTGATGGAGAAGGTTGATGATGGTGCACAAGAAAGCAAAGCCCTCAGGCACAGCGAGGATGGGCTCAGGAGGACAAGGAACCAGGAAAAGCAAAGCCTCAGCACCCTGACACTGGAGCGAGAGGCAGGGTAACCCCTCCTGCAACAGCGTGGGGGGAAGGCGGAAAAGAGAAAAAAAAATGAAGGCATGGCACTTCGGAGATGCCAATTGTGCTGGAAGATCCTGGAGGACCATCTCATACCTGACCAACCCACATCTCCTCTTCCCTAACTCATTTATCTTTGTTGGGTTCGTAGAAGATTTAGAGTTATTTCAGAAGTGATATGCAGGTCATTAAGCTGGCCATTGTAAGAGCAAATATTAGTTTACTTGAGCACAATTACTTCATTGAAATCTGTTGCCTCAGCCAGGATTTCAGGAATCATGACTCAAGCCTCAGAAAATACTGAAACGAGCTCCAAACTCAGAAGATTTTCACAAAATTAAGTGACAGAGGGGTTTTTTTTGGCTTCTGGTTTACAAAACCCAAGAGCATTTGAAACCAGTTGACTAGCAACTCACTTTTCCTTTTTTTAATGGAAACCAGAAATTCCCATCCCACCGCTGGCTCTCAGTAAAGAGGGCTTTAAATAGCTGGTGGGTGGGCGGCAGTAACGTCACAAAACCTGAACCCTGAACTCGTGCACAGTGCAAACTGGTTCTCATGCCTCCACACACTTACCCAAACTGCGCCGGGCACCAAAATTTGATGCTATTACCACCGATACCATTTGTGATTCATCGTGGTGCAGAAGCATCTCCAGGACTTGAGTGGACAGGTGATCCTTTGTATTCAGGTGCTGTACAAAAACATTTCAGCCCAACATAACAGCAGCAAGAGGGTACACACATGCTCAGCACTGAAAATAAGTCATTTAGCAATAAGTACATTTTTCTTGTTGTTCAGCACAACATGAAAGCGTTGTGTCAGTTTTTATCCTCCAGATGTGTTCCTAACATCGTCATTGATAGCAGCAGTTAGCATTATACAATTTTAACAGAAAAAAAAAAATCAACTCCTATTTTGAACTTTTAAATCTTTTTCTATGTGCCAGAAAGTAGAATAACTAAAGCTTATCTATTTATGCACTTGCCTAAATCTTCAATGCATATATAAATTCAAATCTCATTACACTATAACACACCGCTTTAAAAACACGGAGACGTCTTAAGAGTCTGCTACACATTTTTATCAAATAGGGAGACTTAATTTTTATTTTTCTTCCACATAAAGCCAGCGAAATCCTGCATGTTAATACTTCAAGAAAATAAACTTGTGTAAAGATTTGCCTACCCAAAGTACGGTATAATTTAAATTTAAATCCCCGAGAAAGCCAAAGCACTGTGTTTATAATATGAGAACAGCGGGCAGCCATGCCCTTGACTGGAGGGCATGTCATCCAGTCCTCTCCTTCTCCGCAAAACCATCAGGCTGGCAGTAGTGACAGATGAACAGCTTACCATTAATTTCTCCTCTTTCATGCCTTCAATCCAAATGGTGCATATTCTCCACAGGGAGGCATCAAGGTCTTTGCCTTTATTTCTCTTGCATACTCGTGCTGACTTATAAATCAAGTGCAGATAAGAAGAGAGGGCAAATATCAATCTTTTTTTTTTTTTTTTTTTTT
>JAAGAY010148473.1:27930-114138 GCA_011801015.1 Ardeotis arabs
GTCCTTTTAAAAAAAATTAAAAAAAAAAAAAAAAAAAAAAAGGCCACTATCAATTTTTCTCTCTTTAGGGATACGTTCTTGTTACCGGTACAGGAACATTAATCACTCTGAGACTGCCTGTTGGAGTTGCACTTAAAAAATAGTCTCTTTGTTCCCATCTATCTGGAAGCCACTCTTCATCATGCCCACCAAGGTCTTCATCACGCCCACCAAGGCTGCCGGCACCGCCGCCTCCAGCTCCTCTCGAGTGGCCATTTTGTCACCTGGATACAAGGAGCGGGATGCAACTTCTCCTTCTCTCCTTAACCCCGGTATTTTAGTTGTTGTAACATCCTCAAACCACTGTACGCATCTGTAAACGCCATCCACCATGCCTGATGGGTCAACCTCCCACACCCACCTCTGTGTCCTGCCCCGGGCAGTGCCTTATGCCACAGCATCTCTAGAGTAAGCAGTACAACACTAAAAATGGTTTAGGAATAGACCAGTTGGAGAAAAAAAAAAAAAAAAAACAAAACAAGAGATGAGCAGAAAGAATTGCATTTCTGTGAGGAGTCGGTGCGGCACATTGACCTCAAGCATGGAGAGATGCCAAGCCTGCTCTGCAGGTTGGGTGAAATCCCATTGAAGAGAACACCTCCAGGTTTGTGGGTCAATATGTTGGGACAAAACTGCCACGGTAGAGCCTGTCGTACACCTGCACAGTTCTCATTTAGCAGGTGGGTCTCTGGATATAAAAGAAAATAAATAACCAACACGGAAAGCATGTCCTGTCCTCTGTTCTGCGGGTCACATTGCTTATATAGGCTAAGTAAGGCAATGAGGAAATAAAGCCATGCAATAGAGTTAAAAGTGAATGCCTTCATCCTTTTGTTGTTTATCAGTTAACAAAATGACATTATAGAGATGCTTTGTGTATTTATTGAAAGGGGAGAAACATCTATCAGAGCTCATTTTAGCTATTGTTACTGCCATCAGGCTGCTTCTCTTCTGCCGTGAGCTGGAACAGGACTGTCAGCCAGAGATGACTGATACAGGCAAATGATTTTGCATCGTTTGAGATACATACAGAAATATAATCATACCCAAGGTCAAACATTAGAAAAAGGTTGGGCATTTGGGGCAATGAAAGCAATGCTGTCAGATATTGAAATCTCAGCAGGAGATTCGGCTCCATTAAAACTGAATACACAATTACTTTCGGCTTGCTACTTTCCATGCATGTATAACTAGTTTGTTCATCTTGGTGCCCCCTGCGTTAGTCAGAAAAGGTAAAATTTGAATATTTGGAGGAATGGGTATGATAGTCCTTTCACAGGAGTCTACACAAGTGATAAAACCACTATATGATATATATGCAACCAGTGCATCTCTTCAACAATTAATCTGCCTTGAAGAAGTAGACCTAAGAGATGTAAGTAACCAGCTCTGTCCAGGAAGCTTTAAATTCTCCGCAAGTACCTGGCAGCCTTGACGTGACTGGCCTTCCAGAAGATGCTCCTTTGGCAGCCAGGAAAAGAAACGCTCGGCGCGCCTGCTAAGCATCGCCATTGGAGTGGTACGATGAAAAAAAGAGAACAAAAGGAAAGAAGCAGAGAGAGAAACTAATGAAAGATCATTTGGAAAATGAACTGCAAGTGGACGTCAAAAATGGTAAAGGAGAAAGAGGACAGGAAGGGCTTTTCTCAGATCAGGGATTGGACAGGGAGAGGAAGTTTCTGCTGTGTTCAAATTCGGATGTTTTCAAAAGCTTCGCTAGTTATCCATAAATTGTGCAGGTATGAGAAACTCCATGTGCACTTTGGTGCTTGTGCTACACCCTGCCTGTTGATGCCTCTCTGATGAGACACTTGCAATCTTAGAGATGCCCGACCAGCTTCAAACAACAAATATTTATGAAAAAAATCATCCTCTGAAGGGATGTTTCCTCCAAATCTGGGCTTTTCATCCAAGAGAGAGCACGAGCTCAAGTCACCGTTCAGGCATTTCAGACCCTGAGATCAGTGACGGTCCAGTATTTTGTGATCTCTGGATCAGGCTAAAGAGATAAACCTTCCTTGCCTCAGAAACGATGTAATTCTTGTAATATTGGAGAGATTTAGCATTTTTATGTGCTTTCTTTTTGTCTGAGATTTCTGCACTGGAATGCGAAAAGTAACTTAATACTAAAGTTCCGAACCTGATAGAAAAAAACCCAAAATCCTATAATTTTCAACCTACATTCTCACATTATTAAAGTTAAGAAATTACATGTGAAATTGAATTCTATGGTTACAAAGTTTCTTGTATTGACTATTGCCACTGTAAATCTTCAGTTTGTCTTATCCGTGTACTTTATACCATAAATTCCTGATCCAGCATTTACAGTTACAAGTATCTGTGTAACATCTAATGCCAAGAACATACAAATAATTGGATTTACCATGTGCTTTTGACACTTTACCATGCAGAGTTCAGGCAAATTAATTTCTAACAGTACTCCCAAAATTTCTAATTCACACAGAATTTTTCAAGAAGTAAACATTATTAATAAATAATATGGATTAATATTAAATAGTGTTATTATTTATTGACGTTATGATAAATAAATATCCATGTTCTGCCCCTCAACTATTCCAGTACAATGAGCGGTAAGATATTCATTTACATTCACAGCTGCAAATACCGAAGAAGTGTCGGGAACATCATTTCCCATTCCCTGCTAAAGCATTTGTTCTCCACCTGCAAAGGCTACAATGCACTACACTAAATTAAAAAAAAAAATAATAATAATTTGAATTTGGGATAAATGGGAAACACTATTTCTTCTTTCACAGATTTCTACCCATGGTGACTTTCACCTTCTCTCAGTGATGGAGTACCTGGACCCATGGACCTACTGCAGCCATCTTCATTGCTGGCAAATAGGTAATGTGTCACATACTCTTAAATTCCCCAACCACTTCACATGTGGTTCTTTCTACTCATATAGATCCTAACACATAAGTAGCAACAGAAAAGATGGTATAATGCTTTTCGAAATTACCTGTGTCATTCTTTTCTTGTTTTCTTGCCAACCTAGCCAACCTGTCTCACCTTGAAGATGTGAGGGTCCTGTGTGCACCCAAGCATCTGGTGTTCTACTGCAGTTGATGTAACACAAGTTGTTTTGCCTCTCTGCAACCTTTGTCTATTTTACGCTACTAACCACCCTCCTCCCTCTCACACGGTACCTAAGCGGACCAGAAACCTTACAGTTTCCTCATGCTTTAAAAGAGAAATAAAATCCCAAGTCACTATCTGTCACAGCTCTGGAATTAACTACACCTTTCACGTCAGCCTCCTCTAGGGAGCATCTCTGGGGTCATGCATCCCCAGACATCACCTTTCCCATGTGGAAACCAGCATTATTCTTCCTGGGGACCCCGGTGTGAAGGTTGAGCTTCCCTCACAGTCCATTGCACACAGCCCTCCTCGCGTGGACCTAGCATTTCTTCTTACAACATCTTATTACAAGATACAAAAATAAACATAATGTGTAGATTGGCTTCTTTAAAGGCAAAAATAGATTTTTGAGAAACATCTAAAAGAACGAACCAGCTTGGCCACGTTACCCAGCAGCAGCATAAGAGATACTGGCACACGCTCATCTTCCCTCATGCCAGGCAGTGTCTCCAGCCACATCTCCTAACACAGCCCATCCCCTTCTTTCTTTGGGAAGCCTCTTGAGCCAAAACAAAAGAATTAAATATTTTAATAGCTTTCTTATTTGGCCAAAGCTTGCTGATTTACAGCAGATACTGCCTCTCCTCTTCCCTGGGGACTCCAGGGGCTCAAGTCACGTGCATAAGTGTGCACGTGTACGTGTGTGTGCGTGCATGTACGTGTGAAGGAGAGAGATCACCTAAAGCATTGGTAGAGCAGTCTTTTTCTATTTTTAATTTTATTTTTTACTGCTCCACATGTCCATGGTGCCTAACACATCTCAACGGTCTTTGAAGTTTCCATGCTTTCAAGGTCTCACATCTGTCACGCTATCAGTACCCTGCCACAGATGAAAAGAATATAATTATGGATTTAGTGTAATCATTGATTTCTGGGCTCCAAACCATTCAAAGAAAGGTCACAAGTCCACATGGCTGCCCCTTAGGAAAAGGATTTGCATCTGACTATTTTATTTAGCTAAAGACACCCCCAATTAAATGTAGAGATTCTTCTCTTCAGGCTCAGCACCTGGGGCAACTTGAAGACGACGGATCAATCTTCCCCGTGCCAACTGCGCCGTGTTTGCGCCAAGCCGACACCCCTCCCACCTGTTTCCAGCAGCCGCGGTGACTTTTTGCTCGCTAGCTGCCTTTCGTTTGCTGGGCGGCCTCTCCCTTTGGAGAACTGCCACGGCAAGACGTGGAGGACGTGCGCCCGAGGAGCCGCGCTTTCGGGAAGGTGGCAGGACGCCAAGAAGATTGTGCCTGAAGCAGGGGAGCCGCTGTCAACCCTTCAAATGTTTAACTTACTGCGGTTCTCCGAGATCCGCAGTGCAGATGTAAAGACATAATTTTGCCCACAGTGTTTGGATTAGCAGTAAATCTACTAATCCAACACAATATCCAAGGGGGCATGGCTAGATCTATGGGTTCATAAATTCACACCACTCCTTTTATTATTCTGGGCCCCAGATGGTTTCGAATGGGCACGGGCATAATGAGATCTTGGAAGACGTTATTATATTCTTAGGTCAAAATTCTCAGTCCAATCTCTTTTATCAGGCGCAGCGCCTTTGTGTCCCTGAAGTGCTAATACTTTATGCTGATTGACTATGCAGGCTTCGGTGGGAGTTCACATTATTTTTGATACAATTATTATTATTGACAGCAAAAACTCCACAAAAAAGATCCCCCTTTTATATTACTTATGGTATCCTACTGTCTGGAAAATACAATGCCCGAGACCTTCGTTATACTTAGGTTTTTGTAACAAAACAGATGAGAAGAGAAAAAGAAGGGAGGATAAAAGTATTATTTTAGTAACGGGAAGACAAAGTATGAGCTTGATCATAAAGACTAGCGAGCTTTATAAATGCATCTTTGAACTGATTGAGGCTTTTTTTTTCCCCCCTTTTTTAAAATAAATGGTTCTTTTGAACCTGGCAGTTGTAAGGAAGTGAAACAGGACAAACTTTGAAAAGTGTGCTTGTCTGAGTCTCCTTACACCGTATCTGGCTGAGAGTACAGGTGGCCAAGCACAGAAAGTTCCTGCCAATTTCTAAAGTTACACTTTTATCCACTAAACAAGCATCCTGATCCGGGTTACCAAACAGGGCACTCAACAGGAGCCTCAAAGCGCAGATATTAAATATCACTTATTCCACAGCCCAGGCCATCCAGCTTAGTAAAGCTTGATCTAAGACTGTTTCACCCTTTTCCTGTGCTCACTGGATTTTGGGTAATGGACCTTCCCAGGAGACCGCTCTCGGAACGTATCTTCTTGTAGAAGAGTTGATGCACATGCTTCTATTTTAAAAAGCACATGTTCAGCACATTTCGCTTTTGTGAAACGGAATATGGTTTAAGTTTGTTTCAATAAAAAAAAGGGATTCTGCTGGAAGGATTTATGTCAAAGTGCAAAAGGTTTTATACACAATGAATAGATTTTTTTTTTTTTCCTCTTGAGGGCCAAAGAGGAGACACTAAAATGAAATCTTTCTGCCACAATAGCAGTTGCTGTTTTACACACAGAGAATCGGCAAGGCGGCTTGTTATGAATTCTCCATCTTTGTATTTATTTTGGATTAGGTTGATTTAATCTAAGAGTCACATCAAGAAAGCCAGACCTTGCCTTTAATGAGAAACTTAATATGTATTCACAGTAAACACTTTAAATGTCAAAGTTTAATGGACAGTATTCAAAGGCCATTATTATCGTAACTGTGCTTTTATATCGGCATGCCTGATGAGGGGTAATTCTTTTAAAGGCACTCTTCAAAAAAATCAATATAAGCGCTAAATAATAAAAATAAAAATCCCCACAGTGCATCTTAATACAAAAGGACAGTAACAAAAACCCGCCTACCAAAATCAAGCCTCAGCAATGACTGCCAATGTGAGAAGAAGTATGGATTGCGTGGATATGGCGCCAGGTGCAAGTGAGTGCTATGAACAGAAGAAACGTGTTCAGCCTCCTTGTCCTCTGAGCTAGTGTCTAAACCCACATCAGCATCATCCTCCCTAAGCAGGGCTGTTCCCTGCTCTGCGCTATCTCCCTTCAGGTTCTTCTCACCCAAAAAGACGTCAACCACCTTCCTACGGTACACAGATATATGCATCCCCTAGGAGTAATTTCCCCAAATCTTAGTGCATAATTTAAAAATTCTACACAGCAAAAAATTAACAGAGAAACCTTATTCTTTTAATAAAAACTCCTAGAGTCTCCTGTCTTGTCAACAGGAGCCTCTTCCCTAGGTCTTGTGATACGGCTTCTCCAGCTCACTTTCCCAGGACTTCAGAGCAAGGCCCAGGGTGGGATGCAGGGCTTGACCCAGTAGGCACCCGAGAGTGCTGGGGTCATTTTTACTTGAGCTCTGACTAGATTGTACCGATTAAAAACAGTATCTGTCTGCTCTTTTTCAGTAACTCCCTGCATTCTCTGATCCATCCTTTGTCCAAACACAGAAAAATTTTCCTGCATTTCCATACGCACTTTAAGCCCATTATATCACAGCCTACTTGCAGACATTCATTTTCTCAACAGTATTTAAGGAATGCACATATTGCTGTTTCATAAAGATCCTCACACATACTTCAGCATAATTAGTTTCCCACAGAAGGTGGAAAAGCTCTGGTGCACCTGAGTGAGGGTCTGACTTGCTCCCTACATTTGTCACAAAATCAAAGCCTGTGACACCACAATGTTTATGAAAAGCCTGTTCAAGCAGGCTCCGTTGTTATTTGCAGTCAAGGATATGTCTAACGATTTATAAATAGTTTTATTTAATTGCATTTAGAGTCAATTAAAACAGTTCATTTATATGGAATGATATGGAAAGATGTAGCAACCAACAGCTACTGTTTACTCATTCCCTACACTGAGAAACTTTCCCTTTGACAGCAGGGTTAAACTCTAAAAGGAAATTATAATTGTTACAGTTATGCACACCCAGGCACCAAAATAATTCCTTTTCAACCAGATTCAGAGAGATCAGAATGTCTGGTTTATGTGGCTTCGGTCTCAGCAACCAGCTAACACGATGCCATGCTATTTTATCTGGACATGCAGAAATTACAGAAATGGGGAAAAGAAGAGAATTTCTTTATCCAGGTGTTGTAACACTACAGAGTCACTTGAGGAAAATTAGTCATTAGAGTGTATTTATTTAATTTGCTGACTAACCTTTGTGTATTTCTTATTTCACTTCAGTTACAACTCTGCTCAGATCCCAGTTGCCTATGGTTGACATGGGAGAATACACAGCAGATAACCTGCAACCATGCAGTTTCCAGAATTATCCTTAAACGATTCTCAGACAACAGCAAACAGTACAACTATTAACCGCTTCTGACTTATTTTGCTCTGTAGCAAAGTGTGTTGCACCTGGGAAGAGATGAGGTCCATACACCGCACGTGTAAATGGAGAAAGTGTCAGCCCTAGAGCTCTGCTATTGATACCCACCAGCCACTTAAACGGACGTGGCATTGATTATCTGTCGGGTACACGCTCAAGCTCTCAACTCAAATTTTTCAGATAACAGCAGAAATGAACGAGCCTTTCATCTGAAGCATGCCAACTAGTTTTAAAAAAAAAAAAAAAAAAAAAAAAAGAAAAAAAAAGAAAAGAAAGGATAATGATTCTTCAACCAGGCACATTTTTACCACCTTGTGTTTGTGGAATCCTTGAATTTTCCTACCAAGCACTCGCCAGCTGTAGACCAACACTACTCACACAGTCAGGATTGGCCTCCTCAAAGTTATTACCCTCCCCTTGTCCTTTGGAAAGAACTACATGGCTACTACTCTGAAAGAAATAAAAAAAAAAAAACATGGAATGATGACAAATGAGAAATCTGTGAAGTCCACAAAAAACGCAAAAGCATTGTAATATCATGAGTTTAGATCCACACCTACTGTGTCTGCTTTCTGAGAAGTCAGAAATGAACCTAGCAGGAATCTGATTTTCTTCTATTTAATACGTTAGGTCACGTCCTTTGTTCAGTTTCAGATCAGTGAGATTACAGAATTATCTCTCTCCCCAAAACTTTGAATCATTTTCTCACATGTGATATTATTAAAATTGCTTTCTGGCCTCTCTTCAAATGGTAGCTGCTGAAAGATATACTCTGAATACTAAATAAGGTGAAACTTTAAATATCCTGTGCTCTGTGTTTGTACCAATCAGCCTCGGGATGTGCTAATTCTACATGTTCAGAAGACAAAAAAAAGTCCTTTTAATTAGCAGGTGAGTATATAAAATCAATGATATTGTAACCTTCAAAAAGCTGCTGATGCATAAGACATAACTTTGCTGGGTGCTCCTGGCACAAAGAAAAGAAAATATCACACAAACAGAAGGTGTGATAAGGGGTAGCGCAAGAAATTGGCTCAATTCTGTTTCTGGGATCTGTTGTTACATGGAACAGGAAATGGATGGACACCTATCAACCCAAATGCTAGGATTATGCAAGGCTACCTGATGTAGCTTGAAGTGAAGCAGCAGAAGAAGCAGGTGAGAGATGCCCAGTAATGTGCCCAAAAGGAAAGTGTTAGAAGACAGGTGTATTTTCCAATCAAAAGCAGAGAAGTAAAAACAATTTATAACTGAGATCAATCTGAATCTGGATTTTCTCACAAGAATTGCCATTCTGTCTATGGCACTGAAGATGGGTGAACAACAATGCAGCTGGTTTGTTGATCTTTTTTCTTTTTTGGCAGAGGAGGTGGATAGGAAGAGTGGCATTTCATCATAGACAATTGGCATCTTCCTTAAAAAATAGTAATTGTTTTCCTAATTCCACATTTTGGTTGTTCTTGCTTTAGTCACAAACTGCTCGTGCAGGAAAAGTAGCTCAAAAACACTTTTCAGCCTTAACAACTAAAAATAATCCAACACTTTTCAGCAAAACCTGGAATTCTGAGATGCTCTGATTTACAGAAAGCTAGTCCCTTTTGCTAAAGCCCACCAGGATACAGCTACACCAGAGTTCCTGGCCCAGTATCTTGCTTCAGGCACTGAAAAACCTTTAGGTGTCATCCTCTGGCCAAATTTTGCCCAAAAAACCTCAGGCTGGCGTGTCTTAAAAACTATCTACATTGGAGCAAATTCCAATTCTGATGCCATCAGGCTTGTCGCTGCTGTTTGTCAGGAGGACATCAAAGCAGTAAAACACTTCTATGCACATGAACATACGAAGATATGCATTGCACAGTATTGTGGTGTGTTACTGCATGGATGATGCTTGCAGCCAAACTCTTCCATGTCAGATGACAATTCAAGTATTTCACCATTTCCATTTTACCAGAAGACTTCCAGGTCCAGGTTTTCCAATCCAATTAATTTAGCGCTACAAGACCAAGTAAGTAGATACCGACATCTGACTCCCAAAAGCGTCAGCATTCCAGATGTCTAGGATTTGCTAAAGAGTTGTTCACGTACGGTCAGTGCAGCCATTATGCGTTTTTTGCTGCTTTGTCTCCAAAATGAATAGTTTAACTTAAAGCTTTCCAGCGACAAGAACCCGCAATTGTCCTCTGAAACCAAAGACCTAATAATTGAGATACAGCAATTCATGTGTCTTCATCTATTCCTGACGTGTGCATGTATATCTGACTTCTAAAATTTACTGGGTGGCTAAATTTGATTTGTTCATTCATAAAGAAGGTAATTTTGTCTGGTAAGTTTGCTACAAGCACATGGCTGCTTTGGAAGTATTTTTATTTCTTTCCTTTTTTTTTTTTTACTTGCTAAAAGACTAAGCATTATCTACTAATAACATGAAGATGCAGAAAAGAAAAGGTCAATTTAATTGGAACTACTATTTCCTGGGGTTTAAAAGGAAAATGTTGAAGCTAAGATGACATTGACAAATTGCTACTATTTATTTAAATTGTGTAATGCAATCTACCAGTAGTCCTATAATCTGCATGTTTGAAGCAGTTGACCCGTCCAACTAATGCAAACAAATTAGCCTCCCGGGTACTAGCTATATCCTATAAGCCATTAAATATTGTAATCTAACATCGTTTAATACACAAACTCTCTTAGTTAAAGTGTTATAGTGAATATGTGTTATAAAAATTACAATATGTGGGGTCTAAGCGCAGTGGAGCCCAGGTCAGTAAATTCGTCTTTTCTGTCATTCAGGCCAAACGAACGCAACAGCGATGTGGCTTGGATTTCACCGCGCCTCGGCTCTGCCCGGCAGATATCTTCATTGCCGTGTGATTAATTTCTTCCAAAGTCCAACAGCGGTTTAAATGTTTTAGTTCAATAGTTCCTACCACTAATATATTGTACAAATCTCATTCCCATAAGTAAATTGGTCTCATAAAAGCATTTGCATACAAAATATTTTTAAGAAATTAAGGCTCTATTATGCCTACTATACACAGACTAGAAGCAACTCAGCATTTCTCACCGATTTATAGAAATGCCAATCCAGAGACATCACAACTCATGCAAACTCACCTGAAGGGAACAGGGCTGTTTGCCTGAGTAAAATATGAACAAAACCTGGGGTAATTAGTAAAGCAATCATTCCCACAGGAACCCAATCCTGATGTTTTGTGAACGAGAGAAATCGCCTTCTCTCCATTATGATAAACATACCAATACAAAGATACGTAACTATTATTTTCTCATACTGAGAGGTCTGTTCTGGAATTAATCCATGAGTAAAGTCCACCTCATGCAGAAGCAAGATCCAAGAGACAGGTCTGAGGGCTACCATGTCTTCCCCTTGATTTCACTTGCCCTTGGATCAGTCCTTAAGATCGGCTAGTCAATAGAGCTTCATAAAAGCAAGGAGATAAAGGTAGCATGGAATGATTAAATCAATCAGGAAAGTAATAGTCCTATAACCAAAGGAAAGTCAATAGATTATATATCACTGACAGGCTATAAAGTCATTACAGGAGCTTATGGGACTGAGACACACAATTAATTACCTAACAAAAGTCTCCCGATTGCAGTAAATAAAATATATTTTTGGCATGTTGATGTAAAGAGGGCGATCCTTTGCATGAACTTTTCTGGAAGATAACTAAGCAACAACAGCAAAAATAACCCCACTAAACTGAATCCCCTCAAATTACCAAATCACGTGGAAGAAGTTTTTCCAAGCTGCTACTAAACTTCCTTCTTATAATCTACATTTTAAGTAGAAAATAAAAAGATCTAGATTTACGATTTAAATAAGAACTGAGTTGAATCTCAGTTTTTCACAATGAAAAGAAATAGATGGGATCAAGTACCACCTATAGAAACTGCAAAAATGAGGAGAAAAACAGAGATTATGCAGAAATTTGGGAAATCTTGCTGCTGGAGTACAGATATTAATAGTTTCACATGCTTGGTTGGAAAAAGCACAATGGATTTGAAGAGCTATCTGAAGAGATTTCATTTCAACGAACGCAACAGAAGGCAAGAAGGAACTGAGCAAAGTCCTCTGATTCTGAGCATATGACCTTCCTCAGTAGAGCCATCAACAACAGCACCAGATTTTCTATACAGAAATATAGAAAATAATCCCTTTTCTTTTTAAATATCCTCCATCAGTACAATGCAACACCAAAGAGATCTAACCAAATCCGATCACGAGACCCCGATCTCTGCCTCCCACGGCAGGAACTGACAAGGTGTTATGATTTTACCCATCAGAGGGGGTTGTTTTTTCACTACAAAAATTATCATATATTTTCCTTTCTCTGAGGAGTAATTAAGTGACTCATGGATGAGATCTAGAAAATCGATACTTGTCAGAGGTAAAAACAATGATCAGTGGAAGAGGCAAGTTTACCGTAGGATTGTGATTTCAGTCTTTTTTCACATTCCTTGCCAAGTTTGGAGCTGTTCTGGTTCTTAACAATCAGCTTATTGTCAGCTGCTAAATATTAATTTCTCCTGTCTTAAGATCTTTTAAGCTGAAATTACACTGCAAGGTGATTTGAAAGGTAAGTCGCTCAACCTTTTCTAAATTCTGGTTCAAAAGCATATGCTCTTTAATACGACCAATACCGGCTGGTGGTTGCATTTTCCCTTTCTATACAGCATTACAACGCCTTGGACCTGTGTTAAACATACTATTACCTTGAGAAATCCCAATTATTTTGCAGGTTGATTCAACTTAAAGTCAGGATTTACAGAGAAACAAATCTGCATTAACATGAATGATAACGTATGAGGTATTTTAAATGAATAGTAATTAAAATTTAGTAGGATGATAATACGGTAATTAAATATCAATTGTTTGCGCAGGACCACTTATTGAGTTTAATAAGTATGTAAAAGATATTAATCTAGTTGTCATGCAATTACCTCATTGAGGGGGAGTGGGAATATGTGCGTGTATGTGTGGGAAGAACAAATCATGAAATGCAAAATTCAGTTTAAAATCTGCATTAAGGTTATGACAGAACTAAAAAGAAAAAAAAAAAACACTCTTTCTTTTCTTACCTTAAGCTATTGGGATATGCAGGTGAGCTGTAGGCATACAAAGGACTGTTGTAGCCGAGGACCAAGGAGGGGACACATATGAAGGTGTCCAGTTGAAAGAGAGGCCAACTGTCAAACCATGGCAAATGCAGAACTCAAGGTTAAATTTTAAAGAAATTTTTTAAAGAAATTTTTAAAGGGCATTTATTATAAGACCTCCACATAGCTAGTTATCACACCATACTTAACAAATGTCATTTTAGCAAACAAATGTCATCTTTAAAGAATTATTTGCATTTTTTCTTGCCATGGGCTGCCATTGCGTTAAGTGTCCAACACATGAGAAGGAAATCTTCGGACAGTTCCATGGGATTCCCACATTAATGAAGTTTTCTGCAAGGTTATTGTGACAATTGTACACGTACTCGTCAACTTTACCCCTCTGTAAATAAAAATAGACACTTTTTGCCCATGTATCATCATTTCAACAGTCAGATTTTTTTAAAAAAAGCAAATAGGAGATGGGAAGGTCCCCACATTTTTCTTATAAATTATCCATCCCTTCTGCAACAACTTTAGAAGCAGTGCCAATTTTTTTATAGCTCAGAGCAGTGATAAAATATTAACCATATCATACATATTTTTTTCACAGCCCTGCATGGAAAAAAAGGCAATATTTTTATGTTCCCATGTTTACATAGGCATTAGAAGCCGAGGAAGGTGGTAGGAAACCTGAGTTAACATCCCTGCTCTCCGAGGGGGGTGGAGTTCACCTACGTTATTCCCAGTAGGACTTTGACAAGTCTGTTCACAAAAACCCACAAAAAGAGGATCCCTCACCTTCCTAGCAGGGCTGTCCTAACGTTTAACTGCCTTTTTATCCCAAATCTTTGCTGCAAAGTAGCTAATTTCTTCTTTTCCTAAGCCCAGCAGGGAGAAAGAGATATTGACTTTTCCACCGGACAAACCTAGCTCCTTCAGCCCTGGCTCTACCCACTGGTTTCTGAATCTTTCATCTTTTTTAGTCGTCTTCACAGCTCTGATTCCTGCACAGCATCCTGAAAGCACAGTGTTTAAAAAATGGATGCTGCCAAGCCCGCAGCGGCACCAAGAGCCTGCCCTGCCCCCAGGCTTCAAGAAAAAAAAAAAAAAAAAACCAAAAACCACAGTAGAGGCATCTTGGAAAAACGTTTTAAGCACAAACAGAAATGAATAAGAGGAATAGCTTCGAAAAAATAAATTACAGGGGACAGTGCTTTTTCCATCACCTCCCAGCATCGTTTTCTGATCCCCAGGTTTAGGGCTGGAGGGAAGAGAATGGGGAGCAAAAACGTATTTTCTTTCAAATACAAACTATTAGACAACTGAAAAGCTTAGTATGTGGAGGGAAAGAAAGAAAAGATGAGAGAGGTTAAAATTCAGAGTTTGGAGTTGTTTCGGAGGTGTTAAAGCAGAGAAGCTCCACTGAGCCTCCCAAGGGAGCTTTCTCTCAGCCTGTATTTTTTTCTTCTCCCAACCATCCCTGCGGCCAGACTTCAGCACATCCACATTCTGAGCCTCTTTAATTAATTAAAAGGAGAGAATAATTAATGTAGCAACTCTTATTCTGGTGTAGGTCATCAGAGAGAGGGTGGGAGGGAAGGCAGGGGGCAGATGCACCTGAAACCCAGCTCTTTCGGTGACACGAAGCTGCCACAAACTCAAAAAAGAGGGAAGTCCAAAGAAGTTCAGCATCACTCTGCACGCCACAAAGCAGCTAGAGGATACTGGCGAGTCCAACATGTAGAAACAGCAGAGATTGAAACCTTTCTAGCAGAGAAAATACTCTGAATATAAGGTACCGTAGGCTCAAATATGTTGATAGGTCACATCATTTTTGCAGATCATACCAGTAGATATTGGGAAGACTTTCCATACCATATGGGCATCCTTATTCTCTTTCAAAACAATCAGTAGTTGGCAGAGCAGGGGGGGGAGAGTTGTTTTTGGGAGAAAAAAGCAATATGCACTGAAGCTCAAAAGCAGGCTTGCATTTGAATTGTCACTTTCCGTTTTTATCACCATTTTATCACCGCTAAGGGAAAGTGCTCGGCAGCATACAGAGCGCTGCCTTACTCAATAACACGTTAGAAGCCGTCTTTTTAGCAGGGAGATAGAAACAAACAAGGGGAGAGGTAGAGGCAGATGATTAAATGGGCTGAAAATCCAGGCTGACACACCAGTACCAACTGAACAAAACCGGGGTCAGGGGAAAGGTGCAAGAGCACAAACGAGAGCTTAAATTACCCAGCTTAAATTCCCATTTTTTTGTAATACACCACTGGCTTATGTCATCGTATCACTTTGATTTCGCGTCTATATTCTGCAGATTGTGGCAACGTTCCCAATTACATGTCTGTAGGTTAATATTTCCACAATTGCAGGCGTGCTCAGCAGTCCAAGCAGGCTCTCCCAGCATCATCACCGCGTCCACGGCTGTATAAAAGCATGTTGCTGAATCAGACAACTGGGCCAATTCTCTGAAATTACTTCTTAGGAGATGTTACACTCTAACATCTCTAAACCTACTCAAAGATTTTTTTTTTTTTTTTTTTTTCATTTGAAGATCACTGACCTGGTGCAAGAAAATATTTTCTCTCTGTAGGAGGCAGACCTCTTCCCTTCCTGTGACTTTCTAACCACCAAAACTTTGAAGAGTTACTGTACATCTTTTCCCACTCTCTAGAGCACCCAGTTCCTTACCCAGGCAGACCCCCTGATGTTTCAAAAATATAAACAAACACTATATACATTAAAATTCTCCATTTACATTTATACCTGCGTGTGTTTTACAGATTTCTCTCCCAGCCCACTAGAAGTATTTATTGCTACCAACCTCTATAAGCAACAATCTTTAGCTCTCAGGATTAAAATGAACAAAAAATTATTTTTATCTTTGATTCTTCTGTTCCCTTAATATTGCATCTGCGTGATGATATTGCACACTTTCAGCAAATAAAGACTCATTTCTAGGTTTGTTGCAGAATGGCAGAAAGTTGAACTTCCAACCAGTCTGACCAAGGCTTAGTCACGGTATTTCAACTTGAAAGGGCTTTTAAGTCATTACATAGATTTTTAGTTCTCTAGTAGCATAGGGCTGGATGGTCCAAAATTTTGTGTGCCATTGACATCAAGTTTGATGTGATATTTCATTACAATGGAAAAATTAATGACACAAGTTATTTTTTTCTACATCATATGCACATGCTGAAAAAGAATGCAAAATGCAAATCCACCAGTCATCAGATGGGAATAGCTGGATCAGAAATATTTTTAACTCTAAAAAATAGTTTATTTACCTTCCCAAACAATCTTTCTCATTGCCTTAAAGTCAGAAATAACCATAATTAAATGGCCAAAAATCCCCAGTATACTACGTCAATCCTGAGCCCACAGAGCACAGCCTGCAAAACTTTCTATTTCTAAATATCTTTGCTACTCAGTACATACAGACTAAATAATTTATACAAAAAACTAATGCTAAAAATATTCTGCAGCAGAGACTGCATTTTCAAATGAGTATTTTCCTTAGGAGATATCATCTCATATAGATATTTTTCTTGGTCCAAACCTTATCCTTCCCTATAGTTTTTGTTTTTCCCACGCTTTGATATGGTTTACCATAGTGAAACATTAGGCCATCACTGAAATAGCAAAAAGGGATTAAATGAGAAAGACCTCCATTAAGAACCTTAAATGAACTAATTCACTGTGGAGAAGAGGCACAGAAATTCTGCAGGTGGAAATTCAGATGAGCAAATCCTTCCTCACCACAGATGACAGTGATCCTTAAGAAAAGTCTCTTTCCAACATACTGTCCTCAAGCTATTCAACAAGCTGCACCTCACCAGAACCACATGGGCTGGTAGAAGGACTGGTGTTATGGTGGCTGGAAAGGACAAAGATCATCTTGGCAGCAAGTGACAGCTCAGGAAGCTCTCTGGCATTAACTTGAGAAGTCTGTGGGAATGACCTCAAGCCATGCCAGAGCAGGACGTAGGGAAGAAGGTACTCTTGACTCAAAGGTACCCTGGCTAGAGAAGGCTCTCTGTTGTCTTCTAACCTAAAGATTTTTTTTAAACTTTAATATCCACTGGAAGACAAAACCATCTGTGTGTGACAGCAGTTACCCAGCATCCTGACAGAAGGGAATCGGGACTCTCCTCACTCTTTCAGGGAGTGTTAGGCTGTCACCGTACACCACTGGGAATATAGCCCCCTCTGTGCCTCTACGTGCCAAATCTGACAGACTACATCTGAAAGAAGCAGACTTCAGTGAAGCACCCAAGTTAAGAATGCAAGACCAACCAGAAAGACCATTATTTGTCAAAGCACCACCATCTTTGGACTTTAGAAATGTCCTTGCTTTCTGTGGGAATGTTCAGGTACTATAAAAAAGAAACCTTAAAAAAAAAAAAAACTTCCAGGAAGGCAAATTAAGACTTTGTGGTCATTTTCTATTATAGTGCCTGCCTCTCCCTAGGTCTACTGCCCACACGGTTTTTTATATAAAATATTATTGTCGGGATGCTCCAAAATGGTCATTACGGCTTCCTGTTGGGTCATAACAAAAACAACATTCTTAGAAATAAAGTTTGAGGACTCGCAGCATTCCCTGGGTAGACATTACTGGAACACAGGTTGGCAGACACGGTCTGGTGAAGGACCTGCCATGGGTCCACCCACCCCAGGGATGGGTCAGGACACAAAGGAGCCATGATGGAGGGCTGGGATCTGTATGGCTTCTCCAGCTACTCCCAGCTGGTGCAGCCTCCTCTAGGTTATTCCTGGCTCCTAACTGTTAAAGAAGCTAACAGCTCCCCACAGAGTAGGCTAATATTTCTTTTATTGGCATTTACAAAATATATGACATATACAAAAAAATTTTAAAACGGTCTGATCCTGATTCATTAGTAGCAGTGCCTAAAGCAGCAGATGTGGCTACAGGACTTCAATATATTCATTATTTAGGCCATTAATTTCCTTTTCACTGAAAACATCTGGCTTCTGATGCTCAGGGGGAAAACCAACATGATCCAAACTTGATTTTTACTACAGGTTCATCTTCTACGAGGGCAGGTTAAATTCACAAATGAGTAGAAAAAAGGACAGAAGTTTATTTACTATTTTAGAGGACAGAATGAGGTATACACTCTTCTATGTAAGATTATTTAAGTGATTTTTGTAAGGGAAGCTCACTGGATATGGTTTTCTAATTGCTGCCTGTAAAACCCACGGGAAGAGCTGCTTCTTTTTCTTTCCTCGGGTCTTTAGCACCAGCAGAGCCGTACGAGTAACTAACACTTTGGAGAATCCCACGCGGTGGGCTCAGAGCATCACCGGTCCCCAACGATCCTTCCCCTGAAAGACTCCAGCACCGACTGGGATTCGCACACACTCCCGCGTCCCTCAGACCGTTCCCCACAACGCCAAATGTGTTTCTCATAAAACTAGCAACTTCTGCTCAAGTGTAGGTTTTGAAAAACAGACTTTTATGTATATTACTGCTAAGATAATGGCGTTGGGAAGAGGTATCTCACACAGCAGGGAAGAAAAATACCACCTCATAAAACAGGGAAGTATGGCACTATAGGCTTGAAATCCAACAGTATTTTTCTAATAAGTAATCTCAAATGAAATGCTATTAGAAGACAGCGAAACCAACTGTTTTCAGGATCTGGCACAAGGTCTAAGTAATTAGCTTATGGTAGTGAACTGCCCCATGTAGAAGAAACTAAAAATTTTAGTTGTTTAAAATACTAACAATCCCAGGGAGAACTATTATCCTATTTTCCAGATTATTATTATTTTTTCTTAAACTCTCCAAGCTGCATGTTCCCAAGTAGGAAAGACAGGAAAGAGTGATCTGGTGGAATTACAGAACAGGGGAAAAACCCATTGCCCCCAGCCCCTTGCCTCCTTCAATGGCCCAGCTGCTCAGAAGTATATATCAAGTTATTCTGTGCTCTCACGTCAAGGTGAGCTTTCTACAAGTTGTGTTGACTTTTTACCTCTCAAATAACAGGGAGTGCACGTCTGTAGAAAAATCTGAATTTCAGAGACAACAACGTGCTTTTCCTACACACATTTGTCGTTCATGAGATGGAAACAAGCGGTTGAAGAGAGGTTACATCTCAACCCCTACGCTCTTCTGTGTAGGGGACCCCACAGCCAGACTTATCAATAAACTGTCTTCCTAAGGACGCACAAGGTTTGGAGAGAAGGACTGTCAAAGTTTTCACCAAAAAGAATCAATCATCTCTTTAGATTCCTGCTTTGTGACTTCTTACCTGTTTTTAAAACTATTTATTAAATAACAGAAAACATCCCAAACAAAAAACCATTGAGCAAAACTGCACCTTCAACCTTCTGTTGAGCAAAACTGTACCTTCAACCCACCATTTTGCAATGAATTGTCCTCTTTCCATGTCTGAAAACTAACATGGAATATGAAGAGGTTCTCAGGTGCTTGTGGTTACAGATGAGCTTATATTTAAGCTGCTCACAAAATGAGACAACTTCACTAGGCAGTAAAATAATTATTACTGTAACAAGGCAGATTATGCCTAAGCAAGATTTCAAAAGTTAGATTTTACTCTTCATAAGAAAATACCACTTTAAATCTGAAGCTATTCTTCAGCCACAGCATTGCCCCACATTGGTGCTAGCCTAAACAAGAACGGGTATTTCTGGTAGTGATATTTCTGGCAGTTTCCTACCCAATATATTTTATTTTTAAATAAATGGAAATTAAATTCTTGATCACAAATTGGGAGAACATGAACTGGATGATGATGTCCTCCTAGAAAGCAGAGAGGAGGGACAACTTTAAGAATACCTTACTTCTGCGGTGGTAGCCTTTAAAATACCTTGTAAAAAGATCTGTAACTTAAGGACTACCAGCCTCCAACGAGGTTACTCCTCACCAGAAACCTGACATCATCAGAATTCAGCCATAACTGGGACAAAGACAACTCTCCAACAATTTACCGCACGGCAATAAAATAGTCAACAATGCTGCACTAATCAAACTGCGAGGCAGCTTTCGGGAGACGACTATCTCTGCGTGAATAATGCACTATTACATGTTTAGGTTTAATTAAATGTAATACATAACATTTTCTTGTAATGGATATAGGTATCCATATGCCTCTATTATACTTGACTTCAATAATTCATCCATTTTTCTCACATCCGCTCATTTGGACAATTTATCATATTGCCAGACTACTCATGCAAGTCATTTATGGGAAAAGTTTTGACAGTCGTTTACAGGCTGACTGCGATTACAATACTGCCACCGGAGATATTCAACACTTTTGTAAACTTGTATCAAACACAACAATTCTGAACGGATAATTACACTTATACGGAAAAACAAATGGCATCCTGACACCACAAAAGGATTTTGCCTTGGATTCTCTGACTTCCCATGTCATTAAAATCACCCTGTATTATGAAAATCCTGCCTCTTCTCTTTCACCCCTGCCCAAAACAGTGTTTTGTTCCTTTTATTTAATTTTTTGGGGTACATAGCCCATGTTGATGGATTCCACACATTTTCAGTCTCTGGGCATTTGGAGGTCTGGCTGCTCCCAGACTCCTGAATCCAGAAACTCTCTGGAAATATTTTTTTTCCCCTTTTGCTGGAGTCATCTCTGACTGCAGAAGAGGTATGTGTACCCCTCGTGTTTCCCCCTCCTGCTTTGTTTCAGGAGCCCAACTGCGGGCACAGCTCCAACCCGCCCAAGCTCCTACCTCTACCCAATTTCTGCAAAGCACGGAGAATTGCACTTCTACATTTCTTCTCCACATGCCAGCATCTGCAGATCTGATTTCACTCTGTAAATAGATTATATCCAATATTTATAAAAAGATTAAGCTAATCTGACATTTAATTAATGGAAACGGCAATGTTTGACTTTTTATTTTAATAAGCAACACCCTTTGCTCCCACAGAAATCATTACTAGCAGTACATTTAAAAAAAAAAAAAAAGCCAGAAAGATGTAACAAAAGGTTCCATTAAATTAGAGAGCAATAAACAAACACAGCCAATTTATGCATCGGAGTCATTAAACGCGTATCCCCTCCAACACTTTCTTCACAGATCGCACTTAGGTCTGCTACAATTGATCTGCAGGGAGCAGTTACCTTAATTACAAAATGAAACACCTCTGCTCACGCAGTCTTGGAGCCTTGTTAGTTTACACCCCGGACATGTGGCTCCGAACGGGCTCCAAATGCTAATGCCGGTGGTGGCAGACATCGGCGGTCTCTGATGTGCCGTACTTGGCGGTCCATGACCACGCTGCCTACCAGGCGCCCCCGGATTTTTTTCCTCCCTCTTGCCCTTGGGGTGGAGATAAAACGCAAGAACCCTTTGGTCCAAGCTCAGCATGTACTTCTGAATAGTTCATTCATGGGCAGCCATTTGGAGGAGAAGTCTTTTTATCTGACTATCTGCCCTCATTGTTAGGGCTTGTGCCTAGACGTGATGAGCCTTGCAGGAAAAATTAAAGAAGATGTAAACAGTAAATGCAGACATTTTGCAACATAGCTAAAAATAAATTGCACTACAGGCAATTATGCAAGTTTTACTGGATACATTAAAAAGACATTAAATGCACAGCTGTTTTAAGTGTCTTTTAAGCTGATAAATTAACTGTCTAATAAATTGTAAGATTTGTCAGCTAATAATGCTATTTTATCTGCTTTAACATATGCCTTCCTAGTTCATGAAGCATTATTGTAAGTGCCAAAAGGAGATAATGTGCATTTTACAGTGTTATGTCTTAAGTGGAATGGATCATTGGCCATGAAGAAGTGTGTTAATAAATCTCCTAGGCTTTGTTAATTGCACTCAATGAAGTGTCACTGTTAAAACACAAAAGATGTGATAGAGAAAGCCGAACATAATGTCTTTCAGTTTTACAATTAACAGTTCACTAGGCAAATCGACCAAAAAGACCATAATTTGTTGAAGCCTTATTAACTTACATTTTCCTAGTCAAGGTCATAATTGTGAATGGCTTAAAGCTATCTTTTAATGCTCATCAAGAAGAGTAACCTTGCGAGAGAGAATGAACTTTTCCGTCTCTCTGTAGCACTTATCGCTTGCTTTGCAGGTAGAAGACAAATAAAGCTGAACTTTGTTATACAGCCATCTCTTTCAGTCACTCACCGCCAATAAATGCCACTCGAAAGGTGGGAAACATGACATTAAATATCTTCTCTGCAGCAAATTAAAAAGCGCAGAAAACAAAAATATTTTTCGAACAACTGCATAAACATATCAGAGCTAACAGAGTACAGAGAAAAGACTTGATTTAATTTGAAGAACCATTCATCAAGATTTGATGTTTGGGGGGTTTTTTTCACTCTCCCCTGGAAATTGAATTCAGCACAGAAGAGAAAACAAATAATCCGACACACTTAGCAAACAATTATCAAAATCAAATACAATCACTAAATACCCTTCATGAAGAAGAGCTATTTCCATAATTCTTATTAAATATTGATTATTGAACATATTAACACTTCACAACATCTCAGCAGATTAGCACTACCGGGCTTTGTTGCAAAATCTTCCCACTTAAGACCATTTTGTGACAACGTAAAGCGTTTTCTCCAGTGGGGTAATCGGAGTAAATACCGATAACGTTGAATTGGCACACATGAATACAGATATACGATCATCACTAATCCTCGTGAAGTAATCAGAGCACGTGATAGAAGAATAATGACCAAGTGTTAATTTAAGTCTGTCGTTTCTTCCTAAAAACCTCAAAACGCAGAATACAATAATTTCTTGGAAATCATCACATATTTAAATCGCAGGCTACAAATGCTATCACTTGCCGTTAATGCAACCGTTGCATTGTGCTGTATGATAAACACGCTCGGCACTGGCTGCTTGATTTGCCCGATAACAGTCGTAATACTCTCCCGTGAAGCACACAAGGTGTTAGAATATATCTAAAATTCGTATTAATAAATCGTTCAGCAAGCATTAAGAATACTGAAAGGCACCCAGCTTTGCTGTTACTAGGTTACGGGATGCCACCCTGAGCCACGCAGACGATCAGAGCGTGTTCTTCAGGTCTGACAGATCGCCCGTGGTTGGAAAAAGAGGATGGTCCCGGCACCAGGACCCGGCTCCCCGCTGCAGGGTGGCCCTTGCAGATAGGTGGAGGAAAAAGGCAGAAGCTGGAGGAACAGGAGAGATGATGCTAGCACCCAAAGCCAAGGATGGGTGCTGGTGGGTCTGTGCCCCATCTCCATCAGCACAGGATGCATCGGTGGTTCAGCGCTTGTTTTCCAGCTGGGGTTGTATGCCTCGTCTCAGCTTTACAAAGTGCTGGACACAACATCTACACATGCTATGTCACCGTTTGCCCATTTCAAAATTAAACATAATTATTTTCACCTTGAGACACAATGAGGTTGAGTCAATATCTGCCAGGGACTCCTATTCCTGGGTACCAGAGACCAAAACACAACGCGTTCCTGCTAACAAACAGCAGCCTGAAACAGCACCCGCCAACAGCCTGGGAATATTTCCCGACATTTTTAATGAAGTTATTTCAACTTGTTCAGACTCCTAAATCTTTTTTTATGAATGCAGAATCAAGAAGGGTGACAGCTTTCAAGTCTGGTCCCTGGGTATTATAGGTGAGGGTGTCCAAAAAAAGGCCATTTGAGATTTCTGTGAAAGACGGCACATGCACAGGTCTTACAGAAAAAAGTTACCATCAGAAAACAGAGCTCCTTCCTTTCCCACAAGGCTGCCTTTAGTCACAGGATTGTTTAAACAACCAGTGTTTGGGTGTAATAGAGAATACCTACATAAAATCACTATTTTCAACTAATACACGTGAACACGCACCCTATAAACCTCCCCAGTGGAACGAACTCATCCAACCAGAAAATGCAAAACAAACACATCATTTGTGTGCAAGCAACCTGTGCTTCAAAGTCTACAGCTAGAAATGAGGCCCAAAATTACCCTTAAATACTGCGCCATGGATAGTTTTGCATAGTGCATAATTTTCTAATAATAATTGATAGAATCAGTGCAATAATTGGACTAAAACTTAATTGGAAACTGTATCTGGTATAAATATACACGTGCATGTACGCATGCGTAGAGTGAAATACGAAGGCACGCAGATAAATAGATACGTGCTTCCCGCTCACAGTTGCTCCGCAGCTGACAGAAGCAATTTCAAGAGATGATATTGAAGCCAGTGACACCAAGATAACACAAAATAGCTGAAACACTGTTTTCTAAATAAAGAGATTTATGTTTGTGCTAGAAGAGCTCAGCTACATAAAGAATAATAGCTGAAGAGAGACAACCTGGAGAGATGGGAAACCTTTAAACATTTGAATGCCGTGCCGGTGCAGTTGGCTCAATTTCTTCACGTACGTATTGGCTAAAGGACAGGGATAGGGGTACATGCAAGAATTGAAACTTTTCCTTCTCCAGCGCAGGGACGTGCTGCCCCGCTCCCACCGGGATGAATCCCCTCACACAAGGTGTGACGTTAAGGCTCAGTCTGGCCACAAGAAGACAAGTTGCTTTCTCACGGTTTCAAAAAATCACAATTATGAAGCCTGTTATTTGTCTTTGTGTGCTATTTCTAGAAACACCGTTAGCAAAAGTGCCCTAAAGGTTTACAATTTGTTTTCATGTGTAAATCACGCGGGCATACACCTACCATAAAAAGCAACGCAAACTTTGCTCAGTCTGAGGTTTCATACCCTGTTTCAGGCCACCTGATTGAGCTGTACAGTAAGATTCAGATATCTTCAGAGTGAAATTGAGTTCAGTTTCGAAATAATATATTTATACTTCATGATGATTCAATTCAATGAAGAAGAATCTATCACTATTCATAGATTATTCTTATGAAACCAGATGAATGTTGCCGTTTTTGCCTTGGTAAACCGAGATCCCTTTAAACCTCAAATACAAATCAATGCTTTGAGAATTAGAATGGGAAGGTCTCGGCCCTCCTGTATTGATCCAAGCCCCACAAAGAGGCTTTCAAAACACATACGGCACAAGTTTTGTGGAACTCAGCTCGCCAATCTCCTAGAAAACACGTAATAATTCACTCCCCTGGCCCCAAAACATTTATCTTGAGTAGCATGATTTCCTGAGATAATAATAAATTGCTATTCTTTAGGTTAAAAGAAGGTTGCATGACCAGAGAAATTCCCGGTGCCAATACCATAGCTCATGGAAAGAGACCCTGGAAACTACACTTGAGTGGAACAGTCCCTGGGAGTACCTGGGACCAAAGTTGGCTCCTCATCTTCAGGGACACCTCCTCAAGAGCAAACAAGGCGAACTTCAAGGTGTTCTGCTCCACTTTTATTTTTTTCTTTGTCGGCTTCAACAGTTCTTAAAGAGTTCTTAAATCACCTTGAATTTAATTTCTCTAAGCCACGTTTAAAGAGAAGAATTACCATCTGTCACAGTTGGTTAATCAGGATCAGTGTACGGCAACTCATTCACTTTTTATTAAGAAAATAACCCTTCAGTTACTAAATTTTCTGGGATCTTTTCCATGAAGACACGAGCCACGCGTATCCCATAGGAGCTGCAGACACGACTCACAAAAGTTAACCATCCTATAAACAGGCGCATGGATGCTGGTTTATATAATGTTGCCACATCAATTTTATTATCCCGTGTCTATACCAGTGGTTTATTTTTTATATATTTAATCTCTTGTGAAGCTGAGAAAACATTAACATAGGACTCAGATAAACGGCCACCCCATAAAGACAGGGAACTTTTGGAAAGTGGAGTCACCGTAACAATATTCAGATTGTAAAAATAAGTGCTCTGCTACTGTCAGTTTGGGAAACAAAACACTCAAGAAAAATCAGTAAAAAATAAGAAAAAAACCCTGCATGCTACCGGATTAGCGCATGCGAATCCAGCGAAACCTGAGCGCTGACTTAACCAAGCATGGCTAAAGCTGGAACAGTAGCAAGAAAAGAGATGGCAATTTTCTCAAAACTGCGAACAAAAGATCTGAACAGCGGCAAAAACCAATGAATCCTCTTCTTTCACCGAAACCAGCTAAGTGGTAACAAATTGTGAGTTTCCACTCGGAGACAATCGGCCAGGAATAATGACGTGAGATGCAAAAGGCTGGTTTAACTCTTTCTCCCGCCCGTTTCGGCGAGGCACCGGAGACGGCAGAGCGGTAACAAGCGGTGCACGCTGGGGCCCACGCCACGTTACAACCAATTTACTTCCGCACGGAGAAGTTCGTCCTGCTGAGAGAGCAGGTTTCCAGAGATAAAAGATGGGATCTCAAAACAAATTAAGGCTACGCGAAGCATGCCTGCGTTGTACCGTAGTAAATTCTGCAGAGCTTGCCTGTTGGCAGGGGCAAGCTGTTATGACTTCAGCAGATACCGATCTGAGATGTATTAAACAAATGAAAAAGCTGAAGTTCCTTAACCTGGCTCAGTACACTGGGAGGAACAATAGTGGATGTAGCCTTTTCTTCCCCTAACATTTCAATCCTTCATTATTTAATTTAATAACAACTTCGTGGGCAATTTAGTTGGTAGCCAAGGCATACAGATAAGAATTTGTTAAAGAACTGTATTTTCTAACTCATTTTGTTTACGCATCTGTTTGAAAGCACATTTTGTTTTGATCCATCCTTCTCAGCCTTGCAGATCGGAAGAAATGCTGAAATTATTTGCAAATGAGAATCATCATCTTCACATTCAGAGACTGTAGAGCAGGCAGAACAAAAATTGCTAATCCTAACAGAAATTGCTCAGCATAGGCATGTAATTAAATTCCTCACTGAAAGGAAAAAAAAAAGTCTTACTATTTGAAACGTGAGATACCTGAGCTTAAAATTCTGGCAAAAAGCTGCATAAAGTTAGACCTCTAAATTATTTTCTGGATCATGGCACTGGCATGGATTTAGAGCTTTATTATTTATTTCTTTCTCTTCCATGATGGTGTTGACTGCCCTCCAATGTAACTCAGGCACCTGCTTCTCTCTCAAACTCGGGGAGTCATTTGCTCTTGGATTTTAAAAGAAAAAGTCTATAAATCAGTCATTGATGCATTATTACACTGAGTATAATAATAGAATAATGGCAAGTTATTAATAATATTACCATAATAATTTAATAATAGTAGTGCAATAATATAATAATTGCAGGCTAAAATGCCTAGATAGAAAAAACTCATTAAAGCATCACCCTGCAAACTCTGCCTACACAACTAAAAGCCCAGTTCTTCCAAACTCCACTTCTGGCAGTATTACTTTCTTATCCTGTAGCATAGAAGCAGGCGTTATTCACACCTTCGATTCCTACAGGTGATTTATTTGGAGATATACTGAAATGTACTTGCCAAGGGAGGACGGTGAATTTACTTTTTCCTGATTATGGCCCATTCTTTAAAAGCTCAGTAAATATTTTCCTCATCCCTTCAATACATGTTTGAAGGATAAACAACCCAAAGGAGGGAAATCAGTCAGATGAAAAAAAAGGCCATGCAGGTTTCTATCAGATCAGTAGCAAACAAAACAGACTGCAAGAATCACCAAAAGAAGAATGCACAAATTTGGGGGAGATTTGGCCATTAGTACGCTCAACCTCCAAGCAGCCTCTTCACTAGACCCCAGGATATATATGTGTACGTTCCGTATATAAAGGGCTAGAAAAGAAAACAAGGGATTTGCTATTATTTGAGATAAAATAAAATGGAACTGACTTTCAGTATTTATATTGCCTCATAGTATTTTAGCACTCAACATCTTTTCTTAGAGCACCACACTTGCCGGTGTGTGTGCGGGGAAACGAACCCCAGCCCAGCCTGTCTGATGTGTCCATGACCATGGATTGGGAAGACTTAGAGTTGGGAATACCTTGCTGAGGGGCCCGTAGGCCAGGGAATAGCGTTTTCTTGCCGCATCTTGGGAAACAATCTTCTTCAAGCCGTAGACCTAGCATTTACACATGCATACACATAAAGCAAATCACAGCTTCTACGCACCACCCATCAAACTTAACGCATTTCAGGAATTTTCTTTATTAATAGAGATTAGCAACAGTAAAACAAATTTTAGATCAATCTTTTTATTGAACTTAACCAGTTCCGAGCCTTTCCTACAGGATTTCTATTCTTCATTAATCTCACCACAAAAGTCAAACCTGTCTCCTTTATGCCCCAGCTGGGTCAGCATACCTACTCTCTCGTCCTCTTTGAAGTTTTTATCCAAGTCTATCATCTTTTGAAGCCAATAACATTTTCGTCTAAGATGTAAATTCGATGTGGATATTGGCATCATCTTTCTTTTTATGCTAATTAAAAATAATGACCTTCATATATACTGCTTAAAAAACTGCGGTGAGGGTTTCATGGAGGTATTTTTGACTCCTTATTCATTCCACCAAAGCCAGAACATTTCTGGTGCAACACCAGGAGCAAAACACCATGCCAAATCACCAGCTTGGTTGCAAGCTCCATCAGAACTTTATTTTCTCCAAGCATTTTATGACATCATAGAACCTTGTATATGTACACTAGTAAACATAATCCTGCAAAATTCACATCAAACCGTCTGCCAGTCCTCACAAGTAGTAGCAGCACGCTTAAAATAAGAGCTTTGGTGTAAATAACTGCTCTTGGCCCTTGGGTCTAAGCAGATGAGCAACATCAACCTGTCAGTCACTCAAAATTTTTGTCATCTTCCACTCATATCCTCACCGTAAATCCCCACCAAATTCCATGCAGCTACGCTGCTGGAAACACAAATCCAGAATAAGCGCAGCCCCAAACCTGGCCCACCCCTCTGCTGCCAGCCTGCTCGCCCAGTCCTTGTGCCCCGCGTGCCCAAGATAATCTCATTTAAACGGACCATTGCAGAGGGTTCAGGCAGCTCTTGTTACCTTCTGTGGGAATTTCAGCCCCAAAGTGTTTATAAGCTTAAAAAACAGAAGGCAAACAAGCCTAACATTCAAAACGGAGCTTGTAGCAGGCCGCGGGATTTACCATGGGTATTAAGAAGATTGTGGTGTACATATGCTAACACGGCGGCATGCAGCGAGCGTGCAGCCCCTCTGCTCCCGTCGTGGCTGCATCCAACCCTGCAGAATCGCAGGACAGGAAACCACACCTCCCTTGGTTTCTTTTTTAGCGGCCACTGTGCAAGAAGAATCGCAAGTTACTAAAATATATGTGTGTATATATATACACATTTTTTTTTTCTCTGCTAGGTTGACATCTCCATGTCAGAGACAAAC
The DNA here is from genome assembly GCA_011801015.1 of Ardeotis arabs. Lineage (NCBI taxonomy): Eukaryota > Metazoa > Chordata > Aves > Otidiformes > Otididae > Ardeotis > Ardeotis arabs. Next base: position 56,887 of record JAAGAY010148473.1, read on the forward strand.
CTTACGCTCCCCAGATGATACACCCGCTCCCGCCGCACGCGCTGCAGAGGGGGAAGGTGGCAGCACGCCAGCTGGATCCCTCCTCCTGACAACATATTTTTGCAGATTATGCAAAACCAGCAACATTTAGCTTTAGAGGAACATCACAGCTGTTCCCCTTACCCTGTCACTCCTAGCCTTAAAATTGCAACAGGTTTCATTTAGGAAGGGCCTAGAGTGCTCCAAAAATGGTGCTTTCCACACACACGGCCACGTACAAGTAATGTGAGAAGCTGAACAAGCACCCTTCAAGGACACCACCAACCCTACCAGCTAGCAGAGATATCACAGGCTGCCAAGTGAAGGGACCAGCACAGAAGAAATATTTTTGTCATCACATTAGTTGCTTGTGCCAGATTTTCTTCTTGATGAATTATCCAAAAAATACCAGCATCAGGAAAGTTTCATTCATTCACGCTTGTGAAAACCCAGAAGGCTTCTACTTTGACCCAAAGATTGAAGTTGAGGAGTCTTTTGACTACAGAGGCTCATGAAGAGCAGAGGACCTCAACTGAGGAGAGAAAGCAAGGCTGAAAAGCCTACTGAGAGGCAGAGAAACTCAACCATGCACATTTAAGAGGATATTTTAATTTTAAAACAGGAGGGAGCATTGCACTTGATAGCGCACCAAGTATTATAATGCTCCTGTAATCCATAACCCGTAAACTCTTTGGTTCATGGCTCATTTTGGACCAAGTGCCTTCACATCGTGCTAAAACCAGATTTTTGCCCATGAGCAGGACACTAATCTGCTTATTAATGCATTACTCTTAACAGCAGTACATAATGATTTTTCTAACATATTTCTGAAGGCCCATATGGGAAAAATTACTTGCAAAAAACTTGAATATTAAGCCCATAAATAAAATTAAATATGACATCTTATTGCATGATAGAAAAAGGAATTATAGTCCCCACGCAATACCAAAAAGAAATTCATGTAAAAATTGTAGAGAAAAGTTAGGTCACAGCCTCAGTTTGCTTAAGTCTAAGCTCGTCGTCCTACCTCAGTGTAGTTGCACACCGTTATTTTATTTACACAAATTTGTGCAGAGCAAAGTGGGGCCAAGTCCCACTGCAGTCCCTACGCTCAGCTCAGGGTCTCCAGTCATTCTTGCTGACACAGCTGAGCCTCCATACCTCTCATTGATTTTTTTTTTAATTGTCCATTAGTGCCATTTGTAGATTTCTGAAACCATCTATGATGAGGTCCCAGGTTTATGGCATGTTACACAATACAGTGTTCAGCTGTCACGAGGGACAAGAACATCGGAAGAGAGAGGACTCTGTGGCTAAAACTATTAAACCACAACAAACCTGCACTGATCTTTTCTTTTTCTCTTTTTACTTTACGTTTTACCAAGAGACCTGTGAAAACATAAGAGCTATTGAAAGTCTGGAAAAGGTTGAAGGACTTGAAGCTTCATGGCAGAACTTTGTTCATCAAAGTCCAGAACAGGGAGGACAACTGCAGCCTCCTGTGGTTTAGAGCTCTGGGTAAGTCTAGAAAAGCCCACAGTCACTCCAAAGCACTTGAATGATGTTTATATCATAAATTTTACATTTATTTTGTGGCTGATTGTTAGTGGCAGCCAGTAGATAATGGCTGCTCTAGAGTAACAGCTGGTAAATCAGAGTAGCATCAGAAGAAGAGCAAGTGACCACAGGTGAGCTCTGCTCATGATAATCATGCAGGGCAAAGTTTGTACTTACTCTTATTACTCCTTGTAGGTACCTTCTAATTACTGTTTGGGTTTGATTGTATTCCTAATGACATGCATAGGATTTGTTTGGCGTTACAAAGAGCTAGAGTTGTGTTCATTCACGCGTCTCTGCTGTATTTTATTGAACGATGAATTTATCAAACCCTATTCAATGGAAGTAGGGTTAGCTTTAAGTGTCAGAAATGTAATAGTTAAGTTGAACTGCGGCAGTTCTTCAAACGTATTCAAAGAGAGCAGATGTGGTAGCCATGAAACGAAGCAATACGCAGGAGGAATGGGGAGTCTGCACAAAGGTTTGGTTTCACTTGCACATTTGCAGGATTATGGACGTCCTCAGCTCCTGTGTACTCAAGGCTGAGGGTTGCCAACAGCCGCGTTTGATGGGCAAGGGGAGTAATGAGTTTCTTATCACAGAGAGACGTTATTTCTCGGATCTAATCTTCACTATTATTGGCAAAGAATTCTCACAGCCTCTTCACCTACTCATATTGAAGTCATAGTTTTAAAATAATACAGAAAGATTTATTCTTATTAGAAGCTGTGAGGCGGGTTGTCAGCTCCAGTTTGCCCAGCGATGGACACCCAGGAAAAGTGGGGTTCAGAGCCAAACCTCAGCAATGATACCCCATGCAGATGATGTCAAATACCTCCTATGAGGCAAAAAAAACCGCACGAGGCTGGAAATCTTGCACTAAACAAACATGTCAACTCAAAAACAGCGAGCATGAAACCCTAGCCTGACTACCGCGCACTTCTAATATATGTCAAGGTGTAGGAGCTCTCTATGCAATGATTTTCAAAGCGCTATGCAGAGCTGACATCAAGCACATTTTTCCCTTTATTTGTCAAACATGGCCAGGACTGAAATGCCCTGCAAGGGGATTTGAAGGGTTAAATACTTTTTTCTGCTCAAATGTGTTACAAAAGCATTGGAAGCGACTGTTGCATGAAAGGAATGGAGGTGGTCTTTTTTTTTTTTATTGAGAGCTGTTAAAACTAAAAATTCCCATATACACTCACTTCCCTTTAGAGGTCTACTGGGGTTGGCTTATTCCTCTGCTTTGATATGCAAATGGGCAGCTTGCTTTCCTGCAGGGGACACTGGACAGCATCCAAGGAACACAGAGGAGATGTCCTGTCAGGAGAGCAGCCCAGCCGCCTCGAACGGTCCTTGGGCAGCACCGAGAGCCAAGCTTGTGTTTTGGCTTAAAAATAAAATACCTTTGTTAATAGTTTTTCCTTCCAATATAAATGTTTATATATTTACCCTGCTAGTCATCTCTGCTGGCCAATAGCACGAAAACAACAGTGTAGCTGTTCCTTTTCGGTCAGCGCGTTACTAAACTTGTGCTCCTCTTTTGAGGATACTATTTATGCTACCCTTCATTTATGGCATAGAACATAGGTTATTTAAGTAGCATTTAAACCATTCAGCTACAATGAATGGTCGTATTTTTAAAAATATAATAAATTTATTTCTAACAGGTATTTCTTTCCCTCATTACCTTTGTATCTGGCCCATTTTGTGGGGAAGATACAAGGGAAAGACCATTTTAGTTTCTATTTCCTGGTCACTAAGTTCTTCTCTTTCTCACTTTCTTGTTTTTCTGCCTTTTCTTTTCACTGACATAATAGAGTACCTATAAAAAAAGATTAAATGGTACCATAAAATTTTATTAATGCCTTACATCATTGATATCTTCACTGTATTGATAGTTCCACTTCCATTATTGCTACTTAGGCATTTAATTAGTGATTCATACAGTATGTTGTAAACTACAGTATTAGCGTTAACCATCTCTATAAAAGCACCCATTATGTAAAAACTCTTCCCAATATCATAATTAGAGTATAGTTATCCACTTTAACTGACTTGAATTAGATTATTATAGATTAATTTATAAAAAGTTACTTGTAAAGGACATTGAAGATCACGGAATATTAAGAGTGGAACTTCATTACAATAAAATGGACTTGGAGAACAATGGCACTGGCTGAGTTTTATATAAATCCATTACAATCTTCCTGTAATAGGAACAATAACTGTTTTATCTGGCAACTCAGTGATACTTAGGGATGGAAAGACAGACTATTAAAAAGAAAGAAGTGTGCAGAATGAAAGGGAGGATGTGCACTTAAATCCCGGATAAAGCAGAGAGAAAACATGCTCTTTGCAGAGGGAACTCAGGTAGGAGCATAAGACATAACATAGAGGTCTGACATGGAAGGAGTTCATGGAAAACCATATTTTTCAGAGGATGAAGGCTAAATACTGCAATCAGTTAAGATTAACGTGAACTCCAAGGAAACCATTGATCCGAAGGGAGTTATTCATATTTGTGTCACAGAAAAAGAACACAACTGGGGCCACCTCCCCCAAAAAGCTCTTCGTGTTTTTATCTACCTTCTCTCTCCTACCGCCATCTACATTATTCCACTCGACTCATGAAATGACATGGTTTGGAGTACAACTTAACTGATTAAGCAAAGGAAACACTGAACTCAGGCCACATTTTGGCCTTGGTGTAAGGGAAGAAGTCAAAACTCCCGTAAATGGGGTCTTCCCACATGTAACCTCCACACACCATTCTTCCACTTCAAGTAAGGAGGAGGACACAGAAGCTCTTTTTATGCCCCAGCTCTGTACTGTGTCCTCTACATCCAAGCCACCCACTCTTTGTCAAAGCCAAGAGATGAACAGACACCAGTCTGCTCTTTGCTACTGAGGGATCCTGCTCACTAAGGGACTTCTCAGAAAACCATCCCTACTGGCTTTGGAGAGGCTTGGCACCATCGAGCACAGTTGAAGGATTTCAACAGGCTCTATGATTTTTGCGGCTGCAATCAGTCTAGACTTCGGGATGCGTAGAGTCCTTTTTCCTCTGCAATTTTGTCCTTTTCAGAACAATACCACTTTTTTTTTTTTCTGACAGATAACACATACAATAACATTATCTTGAATTTCCTAAGTTAATTTTTATGTTGTTCAGTATTTTCCTGCCTTCCAAAGAGAGATGGTCTTCCCCACCTTTCAGATTCAGTAGAAACAGTGTGCCATGGACTCCAAAGGTTGGTCAGGGTTAGCAATACCATGCTTGCCACTCATGTATTTGCAGGGTCCTCAAGCAGCCATGCTGCATTTCATCTGCAAGGCAGGAGCTCCAGAAATCATTTCACCAAGTTAATCAAACAGCTTATCCAGCCCCACTACCACCGGTTGAGTACTATTTCACAGGCAGCCTCACTAGGAACCCTGTACACACCCAAGGGTGAAGCTCTCTGTCAGCATGAAAACTGATTCAGCATGCACCTTGGCCCAAATGGACCAAGAGAAGTTTATCAAAGCTTGCATCAACTCTCTGCACTCATTCCCAGTGTGATATGGAGTCAAGACAGGGCCTTTGAGTATAGCTTTTATCCGGGTTTTGACCATCACGGACCAAAAAAGATTTCTATCTGAAGGATGCCCAGTGATGACTCCTTTCCCTGGCACAGTACGACTTTCTAGATGTACTTCTGCAGGACACACAACTTCCTCAAGACATGCTTCAGAATGGTAGGCCATGGATGAAGGCTCCAAAAAAGAAAATAAAACACAGAACTCACTACTTCACAGTCAAAGTGCTAGATACGGATCTTCTTCAACATCAACCTGTATCACCACGCACAAAGAAAAAACGCACCAGGTCAGACTTCTGGGGTGTGCATACAGCTCTCACCGTAGGAGCCACATCAGAGAAACAAACCCCACAGTTTGTAGGGCGTCAGTTACAGCACTTAACGCACAGCTGGAACAGGACCAAGTGCGGCATTAACGAGAGAGCAGAGAGAAGGGACGGGGCTGGGAGAGTACCAAACATTTCAGGGTTCTCCAGAGCTATAATTAACAACGCAGGGTGCTCCACTGCTAATTGCCCTGCCCAACAGCATCCTCTCTCCTCCTGCATTTGTCTGGGCTAACTAAAGGCATTTTCATTGCCTTGCAGAGTTAAGATCACTTTTCTTAAGCTTTTTTTAAACCACATTTCTTTTTTCCCCCTCTCTGACACAGGTCAGAACCCAAAGTTTGGTCTTTATGAAGCTAATCAGATTCTTTCAGATTCCCAGCTCCCTCTTTGCTCTGTGTTTCCCTTCCCCTTCCTGCAACTAATTCGAAACCATAAATTTTAAAAAATCTGAATGCAATACCAAGAATACAATCCGGTTCTGACTGCCTGTACTGCTTCTGCAGTCTCTCTCTGGCCATAAATTTCATAGGAGAGCAACAGAATGCAAAACACATTAGCAGTGACGCGCCGCAATCCCTGCGCTACGGGGTAAATAGAAAACGCGGCAGCACATTTACAATTTTGGCCAGCAAAGTACTAGCGCTATTCATTGATCTCATTAAAGACCACTCTACATTCAGGGAAGAAGATTGATGAGCTGTTAGACTCTTTAAACACGAAAAGCTACCAACTACATGGATGCGTAAACAGCCCAAAAGGCACGAGAATTTCTTTTCTCCTTTACCCCAACGCAATCATTGCTCCAACGTGAGCACAGCATCCTGCCATTGCAAGAATTGGATCTGAATCTGCTCTGCCACTTTAGGACAACCAGTGGACAGATATTAACAATATATTTTAATTTAATTTACTCTGGAAATTTAATTCTTTTTTCACCGCAAAAAGGAAGAGAAGAGAAAAAATACTTTTGTTTTGATCTCTTCCTCTTCTTTCACTGGGCATAAGCAGGTCTAAACCACAGCATCTCCACCCATACAGGTTTCAACTCAAACGTTATGGATTCCTGTTCCTAGGGACCTGGATATTTATTCCTGGAAAATTATTTTTGTCTCTCTATACTCAAGTTTCCCCAACTGAAAAAAAAAAGGGAATGAGAATACTTGCACGGCTTCAGAGACCAGAAATGTAAAGCACTCCATTGGTGCAAGGTATTACTGTGCTGATGATGATGAAATAAGCTTTCATATGTTGCTAAATTATTCAAGAACATCTACTATGGTTTCACCCCTGGCAATCCCAGAATGCATCTCAGTGCCATTACTCTGCAGGGAACAGCAGCGTTGAGTAAATGGCTGTGAAGCTCATATATTAACCTCACTTGGTGGCTGGAATATTCATTTCTTTTGGAGTCATTTTAAACAAGAAAAGAAAATCTTCACTCTTAGAAATCATCTTTAGCTGACACATTAAGGAGCAGAGCTGAACAAATAATTTCCAATGAATAATGTGACGAATTTATTTTCCTTTCCTCTGTCCCCAAGCAGACTGGGATTTCCTCAGATGTATTTCTTATTCAAATGTATTCAACAACTATCCTTCACAGTGTTTTTTCTTCTGTGTTTATTGTGCCTGAGTGTGCATAATATCCTTCTTCCCCACCATTGTCAGCTGTGGGGTTTGGTTTGGGCTTTTTGGGTGATGAGGAATTGCTCTCCTTAATCATCCAGGTGTATTTAAGGGGTGGGAAAACATTGGATTTGCAATGTTTTTATGATGGATACAGTTAGTGATGTACTATGGATGTGTGCATCTATGGTAAATGTCCTGCCCAGACCTAGCTGGTGTGTTACCCAGGGTGTTTTTCAGGATTTTGTAGTGCCCTCAGTGGTATATAGAGGATCAGGCGAGACATGATGGATGCTAAACGTGCTGCCCAGGAGCTGTTACTCACATAAGATCTAAAACACAGCACTTCAGCAGAGCCCTGCAACTTCAACCACCAAAGCACAGATTCTGCAACAGAAGGAGAACTGCTGAGGGTTTTTTTTTTGCAGTTTGGACAGCCTCTTAATGTGTTAAGAGAGATGTCTTGTCAAGGATATTTTCAGTTTTGTCGTTCTCTTTATTCCAAGCTACGAGGTTGGCACATTTTGGAGCCATCCTAATGTATTATCAAAAACATGGCCTCAGCTATTACCCTTGACTCTGCTGTAAACCTGGTGCAGGACGCTTCCTTTTTCCTGCTGCAAGTTTTCCTCTGTAAAAGGTGGATTATATAACTTTGATAGATCTTTCAAGACCTCCTGACCCAGGTATTACGGTCATTTATAGATATGGAGTCAGCCGAATGAAAGAAGCTTCCCAGCAACGAGTGCCCAGAGATGTATTGTCGAGTTCAGTGAGTAAATCAAAGCCATATCTTGTACACTCGTCCTTAAAACAAAGTCTGAGCGCATCCTGCACGGATTAGCTGACTGTAGTACCCCCTGACATTTCCCATGGTGGTTCCTCTCCATACCAAGACCTATCTGAAGTACCATCTTGTGTATTTTTTACCACGCGTTTGCTACTGAAGAGACCAGCTACACAAAGGGAAATAAAACAGGTAATCAATAAACTGGGATTGTAGACAACCTGTGATATATTAGCAGGCATCCCCGATCATTAGCAGAGAATTATCCATTATCAGATTAATAAGAAAAAACAACTGGAAAAATATGTTGCTATTGCTTGTAGGGCAGTGCTTTTTTCCCCTATAGCTTTTTTCAAAACAAGGCAGCCAAATTTCAATGTAAAATTACAGATTACTTCTTATAGAAAGCTTCTGCTTTTAATTAAAACAGCAAGATCCCAAGAGCTACCCCTACCAGTGCTGCTCAGAATTGTCCAACCGGCCTCTGCCAGCAAAGGTGGGTCTGCAGCCCTATCCCCAGAATTGCCACTGTGGCAGCTCAAATTAAAATAATTCCGTTATTTTACTGAAATAATGGTATTTCAGTTAGTTGCTGACCCATCTTCAATGCAGTCTCCCTTCTCCAAGCGCTGCAAGAAAGGCCAGACCTGGTATCAGTAAAAAGGCTTGCAGCGACTGCGGTGGGTGCCAGGTTCTGCAAAACCAAGCGCTTCGTACAAAGCTATGCCAACATTTTATTTCTTTCTGACCCTCTTCTCCTTTCATTTCCTTCAAGCTATATGCCATCAGTCAAGCTTACCCACATAGTTTCAGCTTTTAACGATGCACTTGTAATGAAGAAGCCGTCCAGGAATATTTGTGGGGCTCAGAACCGGTGCCATCGCCGTGTGCCCCATCCTTAGTGAGCGCCCAAAAGCCACGGGATCAAGCCAATGAAATAAAGTTTTTACATTAAATTTCCAAAAACTTTTTCCTTATTGAAATAAACAGAAACTTTAAAGTGAATCCTTTCTGCCTTTCTTCCTAGTCTCCACATCCCTGAAAGCCTGGGGAGTGGGAAGGAAACGTTTCTTTCAGTAAGATACTTGTGTTTCCCCTCGCCTTTGAGTTCTAAAAGAAGAATATTGTTTCATACTCTTCCAAGTCTGCTCTCCCTTCCCCGACTCTCACCTTACCTTCTCTTCCTCTCTTTTCTTGATGACTATTTTCTTTCTTCCTCACTGTTTTTCTTTCTTCTCGTCTTCTCCTAGCTCTGCTCCTCTTGTTTCACCATCTGGTTCTGCTCTCCTTATCGGTCTCCTTCCCTCTGCCGCAACCCTCATTTTCCCCGGCTTGCACCTTCCCCGTCTTTGTTTCTCCTCGCCTTTCCACTCGCTCCTTTCCTGTCCTATTTCCCCCAAGGTTTTCAAAGCGAAACACAGCTCGGGCCGGTTTTCCCTTCCTGCCTGCTGCTAATTGAGCATTTTGTGAATTCTCACTTCTGGTGGTGGCTTTGCAACTTTTGAGTTCGCTGTTAAAAAGGACGAGAACAGCACCAGACAAATGCACAACGGAAAAGCCAACCAGCCTCAGTCAAAAAATTATAGTAGAGAATGAAAGTCACAGTTCCCTTTTATTTTTTATTTTTTTTTGTATTTCTTTACCATTTTCTATGCTTCGAAGAAGATGCAAGTTGGACTTCAATATACAGTTAAAAAAAAAAATCTTATCATGAACCTTTATACGTATTCAGTGCTGAAGCAACAAGTAACTAAATTGGTCGCCTTTTTGTTTTCTTATCACGCGAATCTATTCCTGAATGCTAACAAGCAGGTCTTTATATACTTCGTCCACTCGATAAGAGACTAATAATCTTATCATGATGTTTTCTTGATCTTGAACTAGGTGTATAAAGTTAAGGCTGGAAACATGGGAAATTACTAAATTATATAACGTTGCAGAGATATTACAAGGAATTTCTTATATTTTGCAGCGAAATATTGCCAATTATTGTAGCTGTCAATTTAACAATAGGCTTATTCACTATGGTGTTTGATTAATGTGAAATTATTCAGTTGGCTACCTTGTAGTTGGCCTATTTTTGTGTCCAATTAGTATGCTAATAATGGTAATTATGTTCTATACTGCATGTCTCATCACCTAGAGGGTTTTTAAAATGATAAAATAATGAGAATAAACAAGCTGATGCTGACATTCACTGGGCCATTCTAATTACTTACTGAGAGCACACTGGGGAATCAACACTCAACCAAAGAAAATGATTCTTGCTTACTTTGTTAAAACTACTCTTTTCAAAGAGCATTAATAGTTTGCTGCTGTTTTCTTTATTACAGGGACTGCACTATTTTCCCTTTTATTTGCCCTGTTACTACACAGGAGTAGAAAAAAAAAAGATAATCAAATTACATTTGACTGAAGCAATAACTGTTTGCAGGGGGTGTCAGAAAAAAACAAATAACTGTAATTGCTGAATTATACACCTTTGTAACGGCCACCATTTATTTATTCACTGCCTGATAAACACACCATCACCTCTCTCACCAAGAGAACGTGGCTTTTTTTTTTTTTTTTTTTTCAGTGCGCTGGCATCACCATGAGATGGAGAGCAGCCAGCGATACAGCCCAGGGCAGGTGGGCTTCTCTCGCGGGCGCTGCCAGCATCCCAGTCCGCGGTGCTGGCTCTGCTCTTCCCTTCTCATCCTTTCCCCCCCACTTACAGACACCTCAGAGTTTTTTTTTTTTGTTGGTTTTTTTGGGTTTTTTTTTTCATGTATTTGTAAAAATTATGCCCTATGAAGCCTATTTTCTGATGAAATCTTTCACGATGCGTAAGGAGCATTACCATAATCAATAAATAATAGTATATCCACGTGTTTATCATAGTAACCAGTTTTAAAACAATGCCTGGCAGAATGCAATGCAGACACCAGAAATTTGAATACCCCTGTATTTCTTAGTCCTCCCTTATTCAGCAGTAACAGTACGTCTGCTCACTAGTTGCTTCGGAAAAGTTCACCGAGGATGGGACTTGAACATCTGTTGCACTGACACTGGGGTAAAGAGTCAGGATTTTCCAGTTTCAGCCCAAAGAAAAACAGTCGGGTACAGAGGGTAAAACTGAGCGGAGCATGTGGGAATTGTGAATCCCTTTTATATCCATTCAGGATTTACATACAGCTCCAAAATAAAAATTACAATAAAAGTTGGTGACAAGTAGCACATAATAAAGAAAAAATATTTTAAAAGTTACTATCACAGGCACAAGGGAAGCTGTATGAAAACTTTGGGTAGTCAGAGGAACGCAAGGAAGCTGCAGACCGGGAACAGACAGACACCAGTTTGTCAGATAAATCCTGACCCCCAGCAAGTTAATTGACGGTGCAGAAGTGGCATGCTGAAATATCTCCAAGGTTCGGAACCCAGGCTGCCTTGAGAAGCCTATTTAGAACCACGAGCCATGATTAAAGAGATCATTGGAACATAAAACTCTATAAAGACAATATAAAGAAAAAAAATAAGCAGTATGGTATGTTTGTATGGATGCTAGGATTTTACTCCACAAACTTTGAGACAATCTGTCGTAAAGCCGAGCGGGGCGAGGGTTGGAAGCGCCGCGTGCCAACACAGAGCAGGGGCTGGTTTTAATAAAGGATGTAATACGTGACACGTTAACAGGGAGTCATTTGTGCGCCATATATTGGCTACTCCTTTCCTGTCAGGTCGAATTATGCCTCAATCTATCTCACTTGTTAAAGTAATAACTACCGGCAAACAGAAAGTTACTATAACCTGGGAAAAACAGCAAAAAAATGATTGAGATAAGGAATTCAAAATACATTTTCTTTGCAGGATACCAGATACATGTGCAACTTAAATACAGTTGCAGTGCTAAACAGAAAATCTTTGGATGTGCCTGCTCTCCCCTCCCTGGCAGGAAAATTATACCCTGGTCTCATTCAATATGAGCATAACATTTTTGGTTTTGGTGAATAATCTCAGATGTTTATTTTCCACCCCCCCGCAGCAGTGTTTATGCAGCCAGAGCATTTGAAGAGTTGCAGGAAGGTTCTGAATTGCTGTTTGAATTCTGCAGCCTGCTCACAGACGCGGGAAATGTTCCTGAGAGCTGCTAATTATTTTGGACATGATTTTTTTTTAATTTCAGAACAGCAAGCTAATGAAGAAAAAAGGAAACTCTGCAAATTTATTTGAAATCAGAGGTTATTTGTGCCTTTTGTCCATTAGGGACATTATCAGCAGTATTTATGCCACAACTGCTAAAGAATTATCACTTTAATAAATTCCTGAGACACCCAAGTTCAGAGCAACAGCTTCACTCCAAGGGACGTTGGAAGCATTGAGCGTAGAGTTTAAGAGTCACCAACACCCAAGACAAATGCAGCAGCTTCCGTGGTGAATATATTCCATAATCTTAAACTGTTTTTCAAAGCAAGACCGAGCGAGCAAGAAGGTAATTGTGAAGCGAAAGCTGGTAGCCCAGGAGCTAATAATTAACTGCTGTGCAAAGGTGAGCTGGATCCTCTCATCTGTAAATCCTGGAACTTTTAGCAAGAGAAGAGTTGCTATAAATAACAAATTACGCCAAGCTGCCTATACCTTCTACTTGACGATAACCTCAGCAATTAACGTCTCCCAGTAAATTCTAGGGCGATAACTTTGATTTAGCGTGCAATTTAATGCAACGTACATCATTAGCTTTGTGAGCTTTTGCCAAATTAATTAGCGATTAGGAAGGACAAATAAGTACATTGAAGTAATAATAAATATCAATATTTGCATGTGTATATAATGCTTATAGATATGTGTATTATTTATACAAACATTCTTACAGCGTGTAAATCTCAGATGAATGGGGGGGAAGATCACAAGAAAGGCAAATCCTGCTCCTAACTTTTTTAAATCTCCAGGTTTTTACTGAAAAGGTGAATTATTGATTTGTAGGTATTCTGAATTACATTGTTCAATGTCATCCACAGCCACAATATCAGAAAGCTGGTTGCTCTTACAGATACAGTTAGTTTGGAGGCTGATAAAAATCTCCAGAAAATGTGAACTTAGTGCCGATACTTCAGATCTCAGCAACGACAAACCCAAGGATTGATTTGCAAAATCCAGCGTGCTGTCTTAGCCGCTGCTGTAAATCAGGGGGTTTCTAACACTGGGTAGCAAAAGTAGTTGATATTTCTCACCGCTGCATTACTGACCACTATTTGTTGAAATTTTGTGGAGGAAAGAGGAAAACTGCCTTTTTTTTTTTCTTGTGCCACGAGACTTAAGGAGAAAAGATTTCTCTTGCTGTTTTCTGAGCACTGCTAAAGGGTGAGGTGTAGGGGTTTTTAATCATTTATTTAAATTTGCAATGCTATTATCAGTGGAACTTGAGTACTTTTGCAACTAAGATTAGCACCTACACATCTTCCTGCAAGTTTGCTCCCTGTTAAAAATTTCCCCTAAATAAAAATATATTCTAGAGGGAAAGAAAAAAAAAGGGGGGGGGAAGTGTGGAAAACTACCTAAATCCAAGTAGTCTTTTCTAGAAAACCAGTTAACCTCCAGTCTCTTTGTAGCTGACCCAGCAAAGCTTGGGAGAGGAGAGCTCACCCACAGACCAACACCGCAAGGCACTTCCAAGCACTTGCCAACAGCCGATGACTGCGTTAAACCTTGAAATAATTTAACTAATTCCAAATAAGGTGTCCTGAAGGTCAGGGAGACCTCACTTACACAAACAGCCACCTGAGCAATACTGGGTTCTTCCACTGCTTTCTTGGCAAAGTCCCACTACCATGCATCTAGAAGTCTGCTCTCTTTAGGAGAACTATTTTGGAGTTAATCTTTCTTGCTGGTAGTGAACATCTCTGTAGGAGACATGAGAAAACACCTGAATTTAACCCCCTCTCAGCTTCCTTAAATCCAACAAAAGTGTTACAACAGAGATGAGTTCTACATAGCAAGTAGGAGACAATATTTCCTCTGGGTCTGCTCACCTTCTGCACATATCAAGACTAGAAATCAAAGGAAAAGATAAGTTGCTTTTTCTTTTTTCTTAAATCAGAATTTGGATAGATCAGGAAATGAAGTACACAAGAGATGTGACCCTCATCTCCTCCAACCACTATCACAAACAGCAAGCAGTCTGTCACTGCACCATTTCTATTTTACGCCATTTTAAGTCTGGCCTCTCATGTATTTTTGCACTCTAACATCTGATTTCCCAGCACATGACATCAGCAAGAAGTGGAATAGATAAGTATCTTCCACCAAAACATAGTTCAGTGACCTAAATTACATATTCAGCAATGGGAACGTTGCAAGTCCTAAATCTCACCGCCATCTCTCCAGGATCAAAGGCTGTTTCTGCTGCGGCAGCACTTTTTGGATGAGAAGCAATTCCTTCCTGAACTTGGACCTCTCCTCTGCTTCCCAAGATCAGCCATAACAGCACAATCGAAAACGCAGCAAAGAAACAAATAAATTACACAGAAGTCATTAATTAATGTGGGTTACAAGCCAACTTTAGACGTTTCCTTCTGCAAGATTAACAAACATCGGGGTGTTGCGTTCCTTCTCTGGGTTGCTGCTTTTTGAACTGTAATTAAATTATAAAATATACTTTTGTATATGTATTATGTATACATTCATTCCTCAATTGTCTGCACCTATACTGCTCACTTCAAAACGCGCAGAGTGTTATTACAGCTAATCACTTCATTATTAGCCAGCGTTGGGTTTTACTCCTTTCAAGTCTGAAGAGGTAATGCATTAAAAGTAACATTTTCAAGGGACATGAAAGACTTAAGCTCCCAGCCTCCGTTAACATCTCTTTGTTATTAAGCTACTGAATTTATCCAACAGGATTTATTTTAAACATGATTCTTAGCCACTTTTGCTCAACACAAGGATTGGGAAGGGTTGGACACATTTAGGGCTGTCACCAACCAAGTCACCAGGTTTCTCACTGCCGCACACCACCAGCCATACAGAGGCAGGCTCAGAGTGATGTTGCTTAATCCCCAAATTGCTGGTGATGGGATTGATGGATGCCCCAGAAGACAAGATGCCAGGTTGACCAAGTGACTGTCCTCAAACCCGGGTCTGCAGCCTCCTTGGGCCACCAGGTCAGTAAAACAGATGAAATGACATTGGTGTCTCCCAGCCATGGGTTGTAGACTGGTTCCTTGTATTAAACTACCAGATACAGCACACTTTTTTTTTTTGCATAGTCAGAACACCTAGAGTTGCAGACCCTTGTTTCTTCCCACCTCAAACTGCCTCCCATCCTTTTCTTGATCTAACATCTCATGCGCATTTACAGCTGCATAAAGTCACTTCAAAAGTGGTAAAAGTTACAGATTGGGAGACTCACCATCTCACAACCAATGCTTTGCCCACAGGCTCAGGGCAAAAACCTTGGCAAGGAAACTAGATGAATACAATTTAGGTTTTATTTTTATTTTCTCGAAGATTTGTTTTTAAGATCCTTCTGCTTCCTTGCATGTTTTGCCTTGGTTTTATCTTGCAGGGAATTGTTTGCTCCATTAGGAAGCTCCCATACTACTTCAAAGCCCTGAAACCCAAATTCTCTCCCTGCCCTAAATCTGCGGTAATTAATTACATAGTTAAAACACAACTGCCATTCCTTGGCTGGAAACAATCAGCGATTTCTGCTACCCAGTGCTGCTCATACACGTTACTCCGGTGCCAAAAGCTCAAACCCATTCTTGGCTGGGAATCGGCTTGCTGGGGGAAGTGCCGGTCCCTGCAGCATCCCCTGCCTCCCTGCCAAAGTAATTGGGGCCAGGCAGGGAGTACCCAGGCGCTCAGGAGCCTGGGTCTGCACATGCCACTGGAAACAGAAAATAAAACGTTGCAGCCATTAGTGAGTTGTCATTAATTGTTCTCCTGGTGAATGAATGAATGAATATCTTTGAGGGAAGAATTCCCATCTTCTCCCAGTAATAATTATTTCTGCTTGCCTGACAAGACATCTCAAACTGGGAAATTCGCACAGAAAGAAGGAAATCCCCGTTTTATTGAGGCTTGTATGGCACTTGAAGCATGTGCCATGGAAGTGGGTTAAATGAGAACTGCCAGTAGTTTTACTCCCTGGCAATTATTTCTCACACACAGGCCTCCTAGCACACGATAAGCACTTGGAGAAAGCCTTTTCTCCATAACAAGAAAAAAAAACATTCACAGCAGTGACAGCCCTCAGACCCCTATAAACACTCCCTGTCCAATCTTAAACCAAACAAGAGATCATGGAGCAACGTGCACACACACACAAAAAAACCCCATATGTAGCAGCTTAACCTTAATTTTAATAGCCAGCTCTCAGTTTTACATGGAAGGTATTTGTAACCTCCAACTTAGAGGCACGATTAAGACCTTTCTTGGACTGGGAGAACCCTTCTCGCAAAGATTTGGCATTATTTAATCTTAGTTTATTAAATGGGAAAGTTCAGACTTCTGTAAACTTTCTTGGAAGATGCCAATTAGAAGAAGATTATTGCTGGGTCAGTATTTCAGCGAGCCGCTGGCCAGGCTGCATGCGGTGAAGGGCACCTAGCATGTGTCTGAAGGACATATGTTTACAGCTATATTGAATATTGATCTGTGCATACTCCACCAGCAATAAACCCCATAACACGTAGATGGGAATCCCAGCTCATACATCCTTTCCATGAAGGCTCAAGGACAAGGGAAGGCCTGATTGCCTCTGTATACGTGGAATTTCTTCACGTGCATCTTTGAGTTCAACAAGGCACGATGTATCCCCAAAAATTTGAAGTAGATGTGCACATGTAAAGTATTTTTTAAAGAAAATATTTCCAGAATAAGTCATTAAAGAACTACTTAAAGGAAAAAAAAAAAGAAATCACAAGCTCATTAAAAAACTGCTAAGATGAGACAAATATCAATGTTTTGACTTGCAGGTTTATGAAGACACCACCACAGTTGCCTACTGAAGCCTAAAAGAGAAATCAGAGAGTCTTTTGTACCGGTTATGCCACTGTAGTTCAGAAGTTCCTGTATGACTAAATCTTCCTAGCTGTCATTTCTTCGCCCTGCGAATCAGTACTAATAAGTGACAAGAACAGGGCTGACCAGCTTCCATCTCTTATCAAAGGGTAATGGATGCAGTGCCTCGGGTTTCACTTTGATGCTATTTTTCATCAAAAACAGTAAATTACGTAAAATCCTGTAAATGCCTTTCTTACCGCAGGGGGTTTTATACCTGAAAAGGTTGAAGATCCTGAAATCTTGAGAGCTCTTGCAAGTAAATTAAGGCATTTGTTTCCATACTGACAAACTCCAGTCTTAATTTACATACTTTTCCAGTAAAAGGAAGAAAAAAAATTATTTCTTTCCAGCCCCTGCTGCAGCATCCCTTGAACATTTTACCAATTGCACATCCAAAAATCACAAAGCAGGACTCCAGGAATGACACAACCCAGGTTAACACCCCAAATCCACAGGAATTATAGCCAAACATATACAGAGACAATCAATACTGTGGCAAACTTATTTTCACAATACTGCAGATTTTATTTTTCCTTCCTGAATTAGACTCCTTAGAGCCAGTCTCGCAAACTGACATGCACTTTCTGGGCGTCATAGCTGTGTCCTGAGAGTTCATTTACTCTTTAAATCAGGAGCATCATTCTCCAGAACTGAAAACAAGCAAATTATTACTCTGCAAAAATGAAGTTACAGCTACAGGTCGGCCGGGGCTCTGAGCAACCTGATCTGGTTGGAGATGTCCCTGCTCCTTGCAGGTGGGTTGGACTGGGTGGCCTTGAAAGGTCCCTTCAAAGTGATTTCTATAAGACTTGAGCATTTCTGAGATTATCACCCTAAAATATTTTATCACCACCACTCTTTCTGACACATGATGAGCAGACATACTGGAAATATGTATTATGTACATGAACATAAAGATATGAAGATAAAGAAAGAAGGAGCAGGAAAAAACACCAAATAAAACAGAAGAGACTCAAACACTTTGATGTTTTGCATTCAGCTGCAGTGAGCGACAGGTGACAGAGCAGCAAACAGGACACCCAGTTCTGTTATGTTAATATTAAACTTGTACTACTGGAAAAAAAACCACGTAACATTAAAACTCTTCATTTTTATTAGCTTTTATGGCATTGCAAAAGGTTTAAACTCCAACAATGTTGTGGTCCTTCATCATTTGTGGTCCAGCTCCTGAATCACAGAAATAGTTTGGCAAAGCAGCTGAGGAAGAGGAGCTGAGGGCATCCCCAGGAACCACATCGACCACTACATTTAGACTTACAGACAGCTCTGATTAATTTGATATTCCCCATCTTTCCAGATTGTTATCCTTGCACAGTTCTTCACTGCTTTTAACACAGTTCACAAACAGACTTGCTGGTATTTTGGCTCTTGGTCAGTCAGAGGATGAGAGGTGCCACAAGCTTGGCACAAACACAGAAAAGTTTGAAGTTTTTGAAACAGAATGTCAAATACATGACTTTACAGGGAACAGAATGAGTTCAAGGGAGAATATAAGCAACTAAGCACCAAGTCACACCCTCTTGCCTTTTCTGAGAAACTGAACAAAGAAGAAAACAAGTGTTTGGAAAAGCATGCAGAAAGACAGAATGCCTAATTTTTTCCCTTAAACCACCATGTTTCAGTTCAGGTCAGCCTCCAATGGCAGTACACGATGATGGAACAAGTTGACCTTCTCTGGCATAGACATGATTTCTCAAGCAAATTAACCTTTTTCTCACCTACAGACAGAACAACAAAAACAAAACAAACAACCCATAAATCAACCAGTAAACCTGTTATTTTAGAAAAGACAGTAGTGAAGTAAATTCTTCCAATACACCCTTGCATCATTCATACAGACAGAAAAACAATTACAAAGCAAATCAGATCCTTTCTTTAATTGATTGCACTCAGAAGTTCTTTCCTCAAGAAGAAAAGTTGCCAAAAAGAAAATAATCAACTGGCATTTCAATTCTGGCTGTTGGTGAAAACATAGCTGCCTCTGGATCATTTTTTTTCCTTTCCAGCAATCTCTCCACTACACAAAAGATATTTAAACCTTCTTTGTTAATCCCCTCCAAAACGAAGCTTATAGATATTGCTTTGTATTATTACATACACTCATAAGAGGCTGTTAAAAATGCAACCTGTAGTTTTGAGGAGTTTCATTTTGTTTGTTTTTTAAAGTCTTTTTTAGCAGAAAGACATACGTTCATATCTCTTATTTAAAAAGACGCAGGATCTAGATTGAAATCATAGAATAGTTAGGGTTGGAAGAGATCTTTAAGGGTCATCTAGTCCAACCCCCCCAACACAAAGTGGTCTAATGCAAACTATAGCCAAACCCCGAAATATTTTCACTGCATCAAGCACCTGATTTCAGATCACTAAGTACTTTGTCTAAGCTGGCTGTTGAACTAACAATGAAATAAATACCCAGGCAAAAGCCACCAGAAAGTGCAAATCCTTCTGCCAGAGAAAGTTCATCATGCTGAGGGTGGGTTACCGCCATGGCAGAGATACCATATAAATTTTTTAAAATTATATTCCACTAAATGGTCATCCATTAAGTTAAAGAGGCATTTTTTGCACTAAAAGCTTTAGTACTCAATATAACCAATGATAAATTAAAGCTGGCCGTGTAAATAAGCAAGATGTGAGTTGATCTGATTTTGCACTTTGCTGAAAAAAGTGACAGAATAATCAATTCAAACACATTATGGAAATATTTATTGTGAGAACCAACATTTACAATTAGAGCTTTCAAACCCTCCAAACAAATACTTATTTGTGAAGAATATTTTTTCAATTTTAACTGAAAGTATACATTCTGATTGCAAGTTTTCACTTGAGATTAAATACCAAAGAAAAAGAAACATAAGTTGTTTTCATTTAACACAAAAATCTTCACTCTTCTTTCTGTCTGCTGCCTTCCTGCAGAAAAATGCAGTAGGTGGAAGAAAGTTAAGAAAAAGTAATGAAGGTAAAGATATGTTTTTATGTTGCGCTTAATAAAAAAATTAAATACACTCAGATACATCACTTACTGTGCTTGAAAGGCTTTATTGAAAGCACTTGGGACTTCAATTTTCCAAGACATATGTACTCAGAAATTATGATAAACAAATGAATGTAATCATTCAATAGAAAGGAAAAGGAACATTACATGAATAAACAAAACTTAATAAGCCATGACATTGATGAGGTCACTTAAAGTCAATATTTTATTAGATGTGTTAATTACATGTGATAACACAAGGACTAGATAAAGGTATGGAAGAACGAGGCAAATACATTGAGAAAGTTTGACACTGATACTATTTTATACGCATTGGTAACTGACTTTATGTTGTTACAGAGAGGTGCATTTAACGGAAGTAGCCATTGAGAGTTTTCAGGAAACAGTTTTACAGGTCTAGAAAAGCCCAGGGCTCATCTGGAGGCTGTTTCAAGACCTCTGTGTTGATTAACATGTAGATTTTTTGCTTATCAATCCAAGTTGGCTCTTTTTCAAGGAAATTTATAGAAGTGTCTCACCACAAACACTGCAGTTCTGTCCCAGTGCCTTTGGCCAGTGCTGCCATCCCACTGCCATGGTGCTCCTCCAGGACACCTGCTACAGCTTTGCGCTGTTTGTAGGATGGAAGAGACTCTTTAGTGCTAATTTATCTGTTCAAGTGCTTCCTGGGCAACTCATACTGCTGCAAAGTCAAACCCTGGTCCAGCTGGTTCCCAAACCAATTAGTTAGATAGGCTGATGTAATTTTATTTTTTTAAAATCACACTCTAGCATGATCCAACTAAATGCTCCACTCACTCCTTTCCAAGGAACTCGGCCCATGATCACATCTGCTCCATGGCATGAGCTGCAAAAAAACTTTTCACAGGAAGCCCTGTACCCCAGAGTCAGCGGCAGTGGTGGGAATCTCCCATGTTCCTGCCATGTAGCTGCTCCACACCTGGCAAGAGAGCGCCAGTGCTGCACCTGCTCTCCCTTCATCATTTTTCCATGGAATCCATCCACTTAGGTGTGGACACCAGCTCATAGACAGAGGACAGCTGCAGCCCAAAGGGCAAGAGCAACACTCCTCATGGAAGGAAAATAGTTATAGTTGTGACCGACTGCTTGGCAGTCAAAATTAGGCAAATGCTTCATGTTCAGTTGAGATCAAGTCTAAAGTTTGGGGAGTGGAAGAAGTAGTGAGCAACACTTGTGGGTGTTGTGAAATAAATTATTTCCTAACTGTGAACCGTCCTGCAGTTGGTCCCGGCTGCAGGTATTATTTTCATCACCTGAAGCATGGAAAGATGATGGCTTTTGTAAGGAGTAATTCTGGAGCAAGGTTTCTATAACAGCAATTACGACTGGTGATGCAAGCGTGGGGGATAATTAGGGCTGTGGTCTCCAAGGATTTCACTAGGATTAATGTTCAACTCAAAGTTAGAAAACAAGTAGATTAGATTTTAGTAGAGCAAAGTTGGGAGACTAAGTGCAGGGGGAAATTCAACATGATAAAGCCAGGGAGAGAAAGGACACACAGGAAATGGAAAGTGTTCAAAGATAAATTAATGTATGCCCAAGGGTTGCGCATGCCACCTCACGGTAATTGCACAAGGGATGTTCAGGTTGGTTTTTTCTATTTTTTTTTTTCTATTTTCTTTTTAAAGCCAGTGTGAAGGAACAGGAAAATGTAAAAGTAATCAACGGGGGGGGGCAGGGGGGGGAGGGGAATAAAAAAGGCAAACGCAGGTTATAAAACATCGAACAAGAGCAGGATCAGAACAATTGCATAATGGAGTTGAGAGCATAAAAAGCAATACGAAAAGCAAAGGCAGTGAATGAAAGGAAACTTTACAGGGAGGTAAAATTAGGACAGTTTTCAGGTACAGTGCAGAAGCAAGAGGCTGGAAAAAGCAGGCCAGGTATCTGCCAGAGCTAGGGCAAGATATCATCCAAAGAAATGACCATGCTAAAAGACTGAATTATTGCTTGATGGTTTGAAAGGTAACTAAGATTTAAACCTTCTCACAGAAGACAACAGCATGGAAGAAGTAAGTCCCAATGTGTTTTCCATACTGCCGTTAATTAGTGTCCTAATGAACCTCCTAGTAGCATGATGGCTGCTGGGCAAGTGTCCACAACAAGCTGACGTGGTCCTGAGGACAAAAGGGCAGACAAGACCCTTTGCCAAGAGGTCTCCTAACCTCCACGAGCTTGGGCAGCCACACATGATCCTGCCAGAATCAAGACTTCCCATGGCAAGTCCTTTCCTCTGGAAGTCCTAACATAAAATAGGCTCCAAAACAAGAGTCTTTAGAAAAGGTAAAAGAGATAGATGACTTCCACAGTACGAAGCTGCAATTAGACTGCCTTGCTATTCACAACCCCAACCGGAAGGAACAGAGTCACTAAGTTTCTCCCTGACAGAAGACTTCTGGACTCACGGACTAATGCATATGACCTTACAGCTCGGGTAGATGTTTCCTGTGTCCCAGAGGACACCACGCATGTAATAAGGTGCACTACAGCCAGTGGCCATATCTTCCTCCCTAGGACCTTTCAAGACAGAGGTCTTCATCCCAGAACCCAGTGGAGCTTATGGAGAAAGCAAGAAAGCTTGCCCAGATGCTACCCTCTGCTGCAGTCCCACATCAGACGAAGGTCACCTCCACCACCTGGTCCCTACCATCAGCTGCACCCCAGTCACATTGGGGTTGGAGGTGTCTTACTGTGTTTTCTTTTGGGAACAGCTCACATCCCTTCGTTGAACAGTACTATCAGCACTATAGAGCTTGAATGACATATTCTCCCCAAATTTAAGATGCTGTTTCAACCTTTCATTCACATAATCTCTTCTGTTAGAGTGACACTTTACTGAAATAGACTCACAAGAAGCAGTGGCTGAGTCACAGGGACTAAAACACTGACAACAGAGATTCAGAAGCCACCCATGGATCAAGCATTCCAGCCAGCCTCTCTCCACAGATCCATGTTTCTACCCAAGTCTGAAACAAGTATTAGTGGGTATTCCCTCTTGTCAGGTAGTAAAGGCATCAACAGGAGATGGAAAGCAGAAATAGGACAGAAGTGGTAGATTTGGTTCACACTGTGCTCATTAGACTACTTGACTTACTGGTGGTGGTCAGGCTCTTCTGCCTGTAGCTACAATATTTTTTTCTCCTTTCCTGTAAATGCATGAGGGATAATTTCATTATCTTGGATAACACGAGTTTAAGTTTTACATGTCAAACTAGTATGGTAGCCTCAAGAGCTATTCAAATGCTCACCAGTGCAATTCTCTGAAGATCTCCCATCCCTCCCTCTCTGCAGGCTGCCCAGCGCCAGGTGTTATTTGCTGGGGATGGATGCTGAGCAAGCTGCAGCAGTTACTCCCAAGTACAGTGTCTTCTCCACACTTCTCCCAACAGGAGAGAGAAGGACACCAAGCTTGTTAGCATTTGTGTTTATCAAGTCGCCTCAGCTGTACTTTGAGCCTCAAGGTCACTTCAAAAATTATAGAAACACTGTTTTCTTGCTATCTTGGTTTTACAAGTATTTCAATGACTAAGCAGAACCATGAAGTGCAGATATTTTGAGCCGTATGACTCTTTCTTTGAAGTCATAAACAAACTGCAGGTCTTCTACCTCACAGGTTTTTCTAAAAAACAAGTGAAGCTACCTGGTCCAAGAGCTCCGCATCTTCCCTCCTGCTGCCACTAGAGGGAGAAACCTATTCCTGGGATCTCATGGCTTGTAGGCTATTTTTGGAATAGAATCAAATATTGCTGTTATGTGGAAAAGCGTTTGTCTGTTTTGCGATAAGCACTGATAATGCAAATGGAGAGCCTCTAAAAATAAAGTGGAATAAGCATTTCCCCCCACCTCCCTCAAATAAACTCCAATTACGATCCTTGTGAACGTAAACACTGCTGCAATTGTTCTTTGCTGGTAATACAAATCCTTCCACTGTTTTCACTCCCATTGCACCCAGGGCAGGGGAGGCCAAACAGGAAGAAAGGAGAATACTGGGTTGCTATCGATATAGGAACAAAGGATGTTTTCTAGTGGCTTAAACTAATTCTGATTGAAAAACCATAAAATTTTCTATTAGCTGTAAGGAACACTGGAAATTCATTCTGGACTGAAAAAAAAACCTAAAGTAGCATTTAAATAAACTAAAAATTCTAGAATTCTGGATTTCTGGCTCCCCCTTTTCTAATCCTAATTAGAAACTGAAAGTCTCCTATTGATGAATGCTTCCTACACCACTATATTTTAAGCACTTGAGCTAATAATGATTGGTTTTGGTAAGTATTTATTGCTATAAATACTGACAAGGTCATTCCACCGGTATGGAAAATGTCTTTGCAAAACTTTTTTTAAACACAGGTGCAAAAAGCTTCACCCAGTGAAATCCCCCTTCCCTAAGTACACTGTCTCAGCCTCAGACACGCTGAATAACCACTGAAAAATATGGGCTTTCAAATCTGGGCTGCTGGTGGCCAGCGAGGAGCAACCAGACCCAGCTTCATGACACAGAACATGAGTCTTCAAGGAAAAAAAAAAAAAGCCATTTTCCCAGACAAAAGGGCAGATTGCAGGTTCAAGGCTTGATCACATTCTTTCTGGGATGCCTGTTGTCCTTTTTCTCTACAAAACAAAGCCACAATACCAACCCTTAAGGTCAAGAAGAATGAATCTTCACAAATCTTAGACTTAATTGAACTGTAAGTGCAAACAATACCACATTACTAGATGAAAACTTACCCCCAAATTCCGTCCTATCCTTTCAATGCAGTTGCAAAGGGGGTCTGTTAACTAATCATGGAATAATTTGGTTTGGAAGGAGTTTCTAAAGGGCCTCTGGTTGGACCCTTTGTTGAAAACAGGGCCAACTTCAAAGGCAGAGCCTGTTCCTTTTAAACTTAGAGTACTTAGTTCTTTGCTGCAAGGACACACTGGTGACTCACATTCAGCCTTTCCACCCAGACCCTCAGGTCTTCACCTGCAGAGCTGCTCCTCAGCCAGGCTCCAGCCTGTACAGCTGTGCAGAGCTGCTCCAAACCAGGCACAGGACTTTGCATTGTCTACAATGGCCTTCATGAGGGTTGTCAGCTCCTTTCTCCAGCCTGCCAAGACCATATTGGAGGGCAGTCCTGTCCTTTAACTTGTTGACTGCTTCCCTTGTTGGTGCCATCCCCAGAGCTATCTCATGTCTACAGAGCCATAGATCCCTTTGGTACTGTGCCAAGGCCAGGAGATTGGCTGAACCTACAGAAATGGGAAAAGGTTTTCCAATTCATCTGTCCCAGCCTCCTACTGCAGTGGCCAAGGTTAACAACTAATCCATCTCATGTCCGCTGTGTTCCATTCTAAAGAAATTTAAGTAGCCTGCCTACAGTTTTGACTGGAAGACTACCAGTCACCATTCGCTCTTTTGTCACTGTCCTACAGCTCAGATGTTATTAGCTTAGATATTGTTCTCCTTCAACACACTCAGCCTCTCCTCACCATGCACTAAACTAGGAAAACGTTGTTATTCTAATTTCCATCCAGATAAAAAAAACAAACCCAAACTTAGAGGAGCAAACCAGCTGAAGACTTACACTGGCAGAAGCTGGCACTGAGGCATGGAGAGGGAAAGCACATCCTCCCCCATCGGCTGCACCCCTGGGGAGCCAAAGCATCAAGAAAAAACAAGCCCTGCTTTTCCTGCTGCTTTCCTTGATGCTCTCAGACCAGCTGCAATGCCTCCCTCACTGACTGCGGGGTCACTTTAGCACTGTTTCTGTCAAAGAGGCTGGAAACTAAAATTGATGTTAAAAGTTTAACTCATCACCCAACACATCTACAGTATTTTGTTGTTGTCAAAGTTGGGAGGATGATGGGGTTTAGGATTTAAAAAATGAAGGTATAATTTTTTGACCCCCGTGATTTTCTTCTCTTGTGATTGTTTCACATCAGAAAGCTTAAGACAACATTTCAGAATTTCCCCCTTTCATCTGCGTGTATCTATAAACATGCACACACACATATAAAATAAATAACATTCTACAATAAATTTTCCTTTCTGAAGAGATTTCCACCAGCCTTACATATTACACACGCTGTTGCTCTGTATGTCACTCAAACATCCCCTCTAACTGCAAAGTTGGTGTCAAAATCTGTTCTGAAACAACTCTACAGTGTGTACTTCATATAACCCTGAATTACAGGTTCGGCTACATTTTAAGTATGAAATATTAAGTGAGATCATAATAGTTAAATCACTCCATTGTCACCCCAACGCTAACTCAGGTTGGCAGAGCTCACGCTCAATGATGTCACCATTTATACCTTGCAGCAGTTGCGAGCAGAGCCCAGTTCGCATAAATTACCTTCGATCGATGAAAAGTATTAACATTTTTTATTTTTACCTTGGAGCACACTGTGAATTATCAGTTGCTTTTTAGTGTTTTAAAAAATGCTCATGGGTGAGTTAAGTGGCAGGTTAAAATACGCTGCAGTGACAAACTGCAGAAGCACGGTCGGTATGCTGGAAGCCAAAGGGTCCGGAGACAACAAGCACCCCTCGCAGTCAGGTACGCACCGATAATGCCCCAAAAGTGCTGCCCAATTTGCAGGTTGGAAAGACTATCGAAGCCCAGCCCTGAAATAGCAAGGACAGCTGTAGGATGGATTTCACCATCCTTCCACACATGAAACACCATCCCACTTTGCGTCAACTGCCCCTGAAACAAATAACTGAAGAACTATGCAACATAAATAACAGCAGAATGGTTAGGGGAAAAAACATCTCTCCATCTTCTAAAAATAGCTTTCTTTTGGCTAAGTTGTTCCTTTATGCCTTTCCTTGAGAAAGCAGTGATGAACAGAATACTGATCAGGAACCACTAGCAGAGGCTGCCTCAGGAGCATCATTAGGAGGCACATTTCCCCCGCAGCCTCCTGTTTTTCAGGCTGAAGAGAGGGTCTCCTCCATCTCCTGTTTCTCAAAGTTGGAGCAGTGACTGCTCTCTCTCCCTGCTTCCCTTCATCCGCTTGGCTCTCAAAGCTTTCTCTACCCAAGACTCACCTCTGCTCAGCACCTCTCAGGCCAGGGGGCTGCCTGAAAGTTGAGTACAGCCCCAGCACTTGCTCTGGTCTTGCAGAGAGCCACCAATAGGACCTGCAGGCACACGAGGAAGGGAAGGTGCATCCAACTGGTCTTCAACCAGCCTTCACTGGGTCATCTCTTAACTCGGTGTCATTCATTCTTACATTTACAAATACAATGGTGACATCCTGACCAGGGCTAAGCTGAGGAGCACCCATCCTCACTCTGCCCCATTTCCAAAACAAGGCTTCATGGTTTGAGTGAAGCTCTCCTCACATCAGCATGACCACACTGAGTTCACACAAGCTCTACTCCACTGCTTTGAGAGCTTTCCATGGTTTGCCCCCAAAGCAGAAGAGACTTTAAAGTCACTTTTCATTTTTGTATTTTTTTTTTTAATATTCAAACTGATATCAAAGCTGTTTGGGGGGGCACATCACCATCCCCTCCTCCCACAGGCTACAGCCACCGAGATTCACAATGCTGTTGGGACTTCACCCAGCTGCTGTGAGGAGGAGGGGGTATTTGCTTTTCCAAACAACATCCTGAGCTCCTCTGCAGGAAGAGCTTGGGCAACCAAAACACATTCTTGTCCTGCATCACAATATTTTCCAAATTCCCCAAAACACACTGAAATGGAGGAAAAGCATCCACGCTGGTGGCGCTTGAGCTACATAGGCTGCTAGGGAAGGGAGGGACAGAGTCAAACATTGCGCTAAGCATACACTTATAGCCAAATAAATGGACAAAAGGTCAAATCAAAGACCATCCGCATCGGAGGTTTATTTCAGGACCCTTTCTTCCATCACTGCGAGGGGAGCCACAGCCCTCTCAGAAACAAGCTGTTCCTGCTATTGCTGGCTTTGGACAAAAAGCATACTGCTGCTAACCTCTTACATAAAGCGAGCAGACAAACAGCTGAATTGCTGACCCGTCATGGCCTTTTCCCTAGGATTTGTGGGTTTGCACAAAGCCGCCAACATTTTACAGGCGGCCCTCGATGGAGTTTGGAATTGTGCAGAAACACTGTTTGGAGCGCACACTCTTAACCCAATTGTTTGTGTACAATGTTCCTCCTCTCTGATGCCAAACACTGTAGGCCTCCGGGTTTTTTTTTTTTTTTTTATTTTTTTTTTAATCTGCTCGGCCATACACAACTTTGAAACCCTGTGTATACCTCCACTGCTGTTAACATCGCGATACAAGTACAAGCCTGTAGTCAGGGACGCAGGGCCTTTGTTGCAGTCCATCCTCTTTCTTCAACTGAGCGCTGAAAGCTCAGTAGATAAAAATTCCAAAATTATTAAACACTTCTTGGCTGCAAACATGGAAGTTTTCTGCAGCTGCAATATGCATTGGGTTTGTTTTATGACTGGGAGATATTTAGCAAGAGCAGTTGACTCAGTCTGAATTTTGACTAAACAATTGTTTTCATCTTTATTTGCAAATTGATGGATTCAACAGATTTTTATAGACTTGTGTCTATTGGTAACGGACAAAACATCTGTAAGGAAGTATTGTTCCCATTTGTATGCAGAACCACAGGCACAAGGTGCCAACCCGCAGTGAAGCAGCACCTTGCCATTCAACCACCGGCCACACCAACCTGCCCAGCTCCAACCCCAGTGCCTCCAGCTGCCTGCCCCCAGTAGATCCCTTAAAACTACCCAAACATGATGGTAAAAGCACACACTGCAGCAGAGCATTTCAAAGACCACACGCTACCTGTTACCAACAATACACTGAATGCCGTCGAGCATCCCTACGCAATCGAGCCTCACACCTCGGAGGAGGGACAAGCGCAAGCAATCCACCAGCCCAACTGGTGTATTTACACAAGCTAAGGATGAAAGCACAAAACACTGCAATACTCGAATTCAACAATAACAAAACAGCATTCAGGCGTAACAGCCGGCACAAAAATCACCATTGTACGTTTGGCTTCCGATCATCCGAGCTCTGAGCCGTTGAAAACTACAGTATACACCATTCTGCACTCCTCAGCTACACCAAACCCTACCTTCGCATCCTTGTTTTTAATTCAAAGACACACTAATTGTGAAAGCGTTAAATATTACCTGGAATAACACTTCAAATGCAAATTAAGGGCTCTGTAAAATCATTGTAACGCAAGAGTACCATGGTTTATTAACAGCAGATTTGCAAGGTTAATTTTCAATTATGTATTTCTTATTAGCTTCCTAGCTGTCTTGCTATTATTAAATTTAAAGAGGAAGATACTTTCAATGTGTCCAGCTTCTGTGGCATTATTACTGATAATTATTCCTATTTTCCAATTTGTGTTACTCTCGTGTCTTGCAAAATTTGTAATTAATGAGCAAATAATTATAGCAGCACTTACTAGAGCTGCCTTAGCTAAAGCTGTGTCAGCTTTTGCATTAGGATCCCCATTTTTCAAGGGTTTATAACTCAAGCATAAAAATTCACTCTGGGCAGAGCCTTGTCGTAAGAGCTGTCTGCTGAGCGTGATTTTTTGTTTTAAAATATTTCTAAGCAGTATTATTTGGTTCATGTTTTAAGTTATGGACATTTAAAAAAAATCTTAAACTTCCAAGGATATTAAGTTTACAGCTCCCCATTTTTCTATGCTCCAAGGTCTCCGAAACAAAGACATTTTGTTTTAAGGTGAAGGCAATCACCTTTCCAAATAAAAAATAAGATGCCTCAGCATCTCCAAAGACCAGAACCAGGCTTTTAATGCCTGCTGGTCATTAGCTTTACAAAATAGAGAGAGAAGAGAGCTTGACATTCAGGGATGTTTGTGCTGATCCCAACCAGTTAGGCATTCATGCACACGCCCAATTACGGCACATGAGTGGTCCTTAGGAGTCAACAGGCCCGGCTGCGCTCTCCGAGATGCACACACATTCACTGCCCTGATTCAGCAAAACAAAGCGTCTCTTTTGACGCACGTTTTTGGCTGTTCCTATTCACTGCAAACCGTCATCCACGCGCTCCGGAAAACTGAGCATCACAGGGTTCAGCTCTTCAAGATGCTGAGGGCCCAGCAGCCCTTAAACCCACAGGGCTGGAAGGGCTCAGCACCTTCCTAGGGAGGTGCCCAGCACCCACCACTGTAAAACTCATCATAAAACTGTTCTCTTTTGTCTGGAAGAAGAAACCCAAAGGGGAGAAGCAGCAGGTTCCAAAACACAAGGTTCACTATACACCATGTACACTTTGTCACAAAATTAAAATGTGATACCAACAGCTCTAGAGTAAGCAAATACTGCAAAATTTAGGCTTTTCAGGAGACGTCATCACAGCTGCTTTCTCTAAACATCCTACATGGTTTATCATGCACAAAACACTGAATGCACCCCTTCCTCACTGCCTGCTCTTCTGCACACCTCCTCCTGCAAAGAGCCTTGGAGCAGTCACCTTGCTCCTTCAAAGCCACTCTGGGAGCAGCTTGACCTCAATTCTGAGTTTAATTAAAACAAGACCACTGTAATTCAGCAAACAGGGAGCAGCAACAAGTCAGCAGTGCTGTGCACATCAGCTTTAGCTCACTTTCTTCAAACTTTAAAGAGCAGAGTGGATTAAGACACTCCCAGCAACAAAATAACGCACACCAGAAAACTGGCAGTTCTGGGAAACATAGTCAGAGATGAAACAAAACCAGAGAACGATGAGACATACCTGCACCAGCCACAGCAAGTGCTGGAAAGCAAGGCTTGTCCTCTTGAAAACCCAGGCAACCTCTCCCTTCTCTCCTCCCCAGGAGAGAGGGGTGGGGGACTCAGAGCACCTTTTATTTACTTCCCTTTAACGACTGCCAGCTGAGGCTCTTCACACCCTTGTTTGGTATAATTATATCCTCGTCTTTGAGTTAATTTCTAACGAGGGGAGTCCAGTTCTTAATCTGTTACTCAATCCAGAGCCCTGGTACTGGAGCCTTTTGCCGCAATGACTCAGGAGGTGCAGATAGATCTTCTCACTAGTGTCATCCTCATGACCAAACCCTATTTTCTAAGCCCGTGCTGCCATTAGCAAACCCACTAGGAATTTGCAAACCTTGCCACCTTATAGGAAGACAGATATCTTTATTTCTGTCCCAAATACGGCTGATGGTTTTATTCTTTAATAAACCTTTTCCATGAAAACAACCATTCCTCCTCATTTTAGGCGCCTATCTATCTCTCAGGTAAACATTTTCTCTTGCTGGCCTAGTGTCATGAGCTTCCCCAGTTAAGATGAGTTTGCTAAATCTAGTCAGAGGAATCTATACGTGCTGATATTCCCCAGCTGCCGATGGCCTCGCATTTTGACTGTAACCATGGTGCTGCTGGATTTATCATGGCTGCATGGCACAATGTGTATCTCATTATTCTTTCCTGGCAGCTCTGTATAGCTTTTATTTAGCTGTAAAAATAATTTACATGTCTTGAGCATCTGAATTAAAGATAAAATAAAACTACGACATTGAGGGCTGCAGACTTTATGCAAATTTATTTATAAATATAAATCACATTTAGAATGCAAAATTACACAAATGTCTTGTACAAATCACCCATCTCTTAAAGAAATTAATTCTTCACGTTTTAAAGAATAATGCCTTAACATATTATCTTACATAGTTGCAACATGAATGGAAACTGGGTAGAAAATCCAAAGTGAAATCTGGGGACCCTGGGTTGCCAATGAGATCAGTTATGCGAGAAGGAATTTTTTCACTCCTATGTCACTGACTTGAAATTGCTCCAGGTCACCAGCCCCTGGCACTCTCCATCAGCTGCTCCCGGCCTGGGATGAAGCTCTGGCTCCACCGAAGTCACCAGCAAGCTCTTGGTTGGCTTCACAGGGGCCATGATGTTCAGTTGTGCTGAGCGATGGACAGGAGATGCAGCAACATCACGGGTCCACCTCAGAGTGCTCACGTACTCACGTCACACACACAACCCAAAAGTTGTCCAAAAGTTGTGTTATTCAAGTATTCCAGAATAACATTTCTGGGAAAACCCAGCTACTTGCATCTAACTCCAATACACCGAAGCATCATTCATCCAGGGGATTTTTTTAATTGTCTTTTGCAATTTCAGAATAGTACAGAATATTTTTAAAAATATTTTTTTAAAGTGGGATGCAAGTGATGGGGTTTTTTTCTGGCTATTAAGCTACCTTGAGCAAATAATCTAACTGTAGTTATGTTGATTTCAAAACGATAAAAGATTTTGCATACAAATATGGCTTCAAAAATTTTCTTTTAAAACTTTTGACAGTTTCTCTCTGCTCTAACCTCAGGCTTTTCCTTTTAACCCCTTCTGGTGCTTGGTTATTTTAATGTTTTCTCCTCTTACACAACATTTCTGCTTTTTATTTGTGGGGAAAAAAATGTCAGTGGTTCTTTTCTTGACTTTCCAATAAAATAATCCCTATGAGGTCTCAGTTTTGATGAACAATTTTAGTTTATCATCTCTTCTACTTGGTAGAATCAGCAGCCAAACCAGCTCAGAAATCTCCATGCTTCCTGTGCTTCTGCCACACTGAATTCTCCACTGTGCAATCCTATTCCCATTGCACTTTATAAAAAAAAAAGGGTGGAAAATTGTTTCCTAAGTAAAAAAAAAAAAGCATAAAAATATTAGCTGCCAATGCCCTGCTCTTCCTTTAGTTCTGCTTCCACGTTGAGGCCAAATGCAACTCTTGAATCAAAATTGCCTCTGAACCTGACTTCTTCTTCAGTCAGAAAGCAATTCTGCAGGGTGTTCGCTATGCTGAACCTGTGCGATCCACACCACCCAAATTTCTGAGCTTCTGCTCATCATTGTACGTATAAAAACACAGTACTGCTTGGCTTCATGTGCCCACAGCTGGGCTGAACCACGGGACAAAATCCCTCCTGGTTTGCATTTCCCCTGCCTGCCAGCCTACCAAGCACCTCAGGAGCCCTTTGAGCTTCAAACATGATTTTTAGTGATGGATTTTGGCATGCAGCAGCCGACAGGCTGATCCGGACACCCACACCTCTGAGGACTTGGTGAGACTGAAAAACTCAAGTCCCCCTGTGACTGTTTTCAGATGCGCTACTGCGTCAGGGGCATCCCTGTGAAAACGGTACCTCAGTACCACAGTCAGTGATCGCATTGCGAACACAAGGAACACAGGCTCAGATAAATTTTGCCTTTCAAATTTTAATAAATCACACGTTTTAAATTTAGGGTATTTTAGTTTCACCTTCTGAGAAACTGCACAGGGAAGAAACTCCAGAAAATATTCATAAAATGATCCTCTGGGATTTACCAGGTTAGAAACTTTCTCTTGATGTTTTCAACCACCCCACAAAATTCCTTAAAAGAAATGTAATTTTTGGTCAAGTCTCATAGAACAATCTCAAACACAAGTAAAATGGATATTCTGGTGGATTAACCATGAGGACATGTTTATAATTTTATATATTGAGCTTGCCACAAATAGGACACTTTTTCTAGCCAATTATTGCTTCATCAGCACACTCAGAAGGTGCCGCGGTGTTGTGGGCAGAACACCGTCGCGTTCCCCAACACCACGTTAATCTTGGTATTTGCAGGGTTGCAACATCTGGTGTGATGAGCAGGGGAGCGATGGCTATGGATGTCCAGCTCTGCATCCCAACTGATATTGGACCAAATGCCTTCATCAGCGCATCTGAATGATGGAGAAGAAATGAAGACATGAAAAAGAGAAAAAAAAAAAAAAAGGAAGGTGTATGAACAAGAAATGTCGTAATTAAGAAGAGCCAAGTTAACTGGAGACCGGTTTAATGAATGTAGAGCAGTTTTACATCTCAGGAGGGAGTAATCCTCTTTCAACCTCAGACAGGGCCCGAGGCCCCAGTCAGCGAGGAGTTCATGGGCTTCGGTCCCATCGCAGACAATTGGATTTCCGCACGTGTTTCAGCGCGGGGCTGAGCGGGGATGGTTTGCGAGATCCTTATAAAAGCACAAACTTCCATTCTCCCAAACCATATGGGTTTGACTTCCCATATGGAGTGACAAAATAAAAATATATTCTAAAAATAGCTCTCAAAAACACACTGGCTGAAGGCTGCTTCCTGTGCTACAATTTGATTAGCCTTGTGTTTTATTTCTTCAGCAGCGATTTCAATTTATCTCTGATTTGGAGCATGAAAAGCTGCTTTTATAGTTGTAAGCAGAGGAGAAAAAGGCATCCGGGAAGTAAATATAGAGAGCTTTTCTGGCTTTATAGGAGCTGCAGGAACAAGTAAAATGATTTTAGAGCAGCAGAAAACAAAGTGGTGCTGGGAGATGATCTATCTTTGCAATCTGTATTTAAGTTCCCTGTCAGCCCCTCCGTGAGCGCAGAACATTACATATTCTGCACAGCTCCGAAGTAACCTAAAGGAGCCAAAAATTGTCAGTGCAGAAATCCCCTCTGCGGGAGGGATCTCTGCCAGCACGGCTCCAGCCCTGCTCGGCGTGGCGGCCGCACGCGGCTCCCTGACAGCTCCTTCTGTCCGCTGCGACACGAGGAGCTGGAGGAGCCGCTCCCTCGGCATCTCAGTGTTGATGGATGGTATCGAACGCAAACATTCCCATTTGGCTGCTGCTGTAGGATGCCTTCTTAAAAATCATAAACTTTTTTTTTTTTTAAGGAAAAAAATGGTGGAAATTTTAAATTCCTTCTCACTTCAGCTGAATCAGGGAGCAAACCACCAATGAAGCACCCAGGGAGCTGCTGGTGGCATCTAAGACCTGAAACCACTGGCTTTGGAAGAGGGAAAGGAGGGAAGATTGGTCTTGGTGGGAGACTCCTACCATCAGTTTCTTACTTGAAGACTCAAGAAGGAAGTCTCACAGCTGGGCTTAACAGGAATTACTTTCTGTCCCTTGGTGCTAGAGGACCACTGGGGAACGGCACCACGGCACAAACACCAGACGTCAAGTCAGCGTCCCTCAACTGCAGCTGGACCTTGACTAGACAAAGGGCTGACCAGCCCTACGCTGGCCATGAGGGGTTTGCATGTTTGGTTTGAGACTGATTCAGCAAGGTGTCTCAGCAAGGATCCTTCCCTTGGGATCTGCTGTGAAGCTCCTGCAACTCCAGAATTCCCCACGGGTGCCTGGGCTTTGCTGCTCCCTGGTTTAGGTTGCTGCTTTAGGCTGAATGCTGGGATTTTAACACTGACCCCTGCTCTGGTGGCAACTCAAGCATGGGAAGCTGTCATTTACTTTTTTTGGACTGTACAGGTCTGCCCAAAGCAGACGCATCCTTCTCACCTCTGAGAACCCAAGGCGAGGTAACTGCTCCCAGTTAGAAGCATACATTTCTCATTTTTTTGTGTCTTTTGCCAAAACAAGTAAAAAAAGAGAGAGATAGAAGATAGACAGATAAGTAAAAACATTTGTATTCAACTTCCCAGGATGATGGAGTAAGTCATGTCTTGCTTTTCCAGCATTTCAGTTTTCCCACATCCATGAGAAAAACCAGCCAGACCAACGGCCAAGACCCTGCTCTGGGCACTGCTCGGGCTCTTGGACTTTCATCTCCAAGTCACAGCCCCAGCACCTGCGACAGCTCAAAATAACTTTTGCTGGGTTTTTTCCTCTCTCCAGTTTATTAAAGCTTTAGGAATGACTTTTCCAATCTGAGAAAAAGCTGTAGATTTACCCTTAAGAGAGAACTTTATAATATCTAAGTAATATTAAAACCGAAAAAAAAAGGGAAAATAAAAGATATCTAGAGTGGTAAGAAGCTGCACTGTAAAAGCTTTGGAAGAGAAAGGATTAGAAGCCAGCTTTTCTCTAAAGAATTTATAGAGGAGAAAAAAAAAAAAAGAAACACTTTGGAAACAATTATTTACAAAGTTCAAAGTATTTAGCACCCTTTGCTTTGGTAAGATAACGGGCAACAAATAACATCCATAGTCACAAGGATTCAGCCCAATTTACTTCTGTCAGCAAAACTAATTTTACAAAAAATATATTTCTTCTAGGAAGAATACTTTTCTTGCTTCAAATTCATTTTTACATTGCTAATAAGTCTCTTAGCAGTAGATTAGAAGTGCCTCTTAAGCCAGGAACACGCGGATCACCCCGAGCACAGCCAGCGGTCTCTTCTCCGGAAAAAACGTGATTGAAGCCAAGGAGAATTTTGCCTGAGGAGGTTCGCTGCAGGTGTTTGGTCCCGTGTCTGTAACCTGCATCCTTACAGAAACTGTTAATTATTATTATTATACACTGCCAATCCTTAGAAACATGATCTAGGACTATTCTGACCGTTTTACCTTGCCTTGCTCCTAGAAACAAGAGCGCATTCCCAGGGCTTCGTGCCCAGAGAGTAGGAATGAGCCCGCCTGCCTGACAATCTGTATAGGGTCCGTGTGTTGTCCCATGTCCCACTCAGACGTCAGGACAACCCATAAACCTTAAAAAATTATCCAAAATGATCCAAAAACTCTCAGAAACATCCTAAACCTAGCACCTGTTGAGTGCCCTTTAGGGCAATGTAAGTTCAGAAGAATTTAACTTCAGTAAAAGAGCAATGGATGGGAGGTGAAGACGATCAAAGACAGCCCTCTCTGGCCAACACCGATGGGTCCCACTTCCCCGAGCTCCGCAGATGTGGCACATTTCCCGAGGAGATGCTGACAAACAGCTGGCCGTGCTCTCTGGAGGAGAAAAAAGTAGGAACTGGATTGAGGCATGGAAATGAGTTGTGGGTACGGGAGGCAAACGGAGAACGACAACTTTTCAACACATCGCCAGAACAATCTGAAAAAAATTTTACTGTGTGTTTGTTGATAAACGCAGTTCTACCAACCCTACTTGAAGGCGTTGGCGCCTCACCTGCACGGTGCAGAAGCAGCCGTCCTCCCCAGCCACGCATCAGGGCTGCGTTGGGAATTCACCGCTCCAACACCAAGGAGCCTGTCATGCCTGTATGCAATAATAAGTTGTTTTCAGGGAGATTATCGTCAAATATTGCCTGCTTTCCAGCGCTTTGCATGGAAAAACATCAGAACAAATGGAAGCTGCCTGGCAAATAAATGAGGTAGCTCAGTTCACACACGTAAATGCTCACTTGTGCAAAGAAAATATTTAGATGATGAAGAAAGAGGATTAGCTTCCAGCTTTGGATACACTGCGCAGCTCTCTGATTGATTTGTGCGTAGGCACTTCACTGAAGAGCAGATCTCAGAGGTGTCTGTGGCCAGACCGGACATTGTACGAAAGCACCTGACAAAGTTACAAACCTAAATCCCACACCCAAAAAAGGGGCTAAATTCTTTAAATCAAGTTATTCCATTTTAATTCCTCGCTTTCCTTGGATTTTTTTTGTTCCAAAGTCTTTGTGGCAATTCGTGTCAAAGAGCTGAGTAAATATTTTCTCGCACAGGGTGGAAGATGATGTCAGGCAGTGATGGAAGTGAGATACCGACTTTGTGTAACTGTTTGTACCTCAGACAGAATTGTCTCTTTTCGTGAGACTGTAGAAAATGCATTCTGTGATTATGCATGCCCCCAGAGGCCACGTGGAGGTGAGATTATGCATCTCACAATGTTGTTTTACCAGGAAAAAGAAAAAAAATGGACTAAGTAAATAAAAAATCTGCAGGATGTGACTGCATCGTGCACTGTTGACATCTGCTTATATGATTTAAAGGATGTTACTATGAATATCGTAGTTGCTAATGTAAATGATGAAGAAATCATAGGTCAATCATATAATAATAAATATTAGCATAGGTTTCCCAAGGCCAGAAATGGCTGAAATGGTAATTGGAATTATGATTTTGCTCTTGAATTATGTGATACTGAAAACCCTTTGGTGGCTGCTGCTTTCCTGGAACCGCTCCATTAAAGCCAAGCAGATGCACTCTCTGATCTTTCTCATTCCAAGAAATAATGTCATCTTTTGGTAAGGGTTATTTTTCTTCCAGGTAGGCACCCACCTCACCCCATAGGCTGCGTTCAGTTGCTGGGTTATAGGGGTGTGCTGGGGACGTGGTCTGAGGACGCAGCACCCCACCGCCATCATCTGTGTTAGATACCTCGGGGTAAGGGAGAAAAAGAGGAAAAAATTGTGCTCTGGCCACAAAGCAAGCATCTAACCTCGTCCTCAACCCCGGAGTGGTCTGAAAGTCAGAAATATTTGAAGTAATAGGAGCTACTGGGTGATTACTGTATTACCTGGGGATTCCTGCCAACCACCGCATACGGCGGGCTTTGCAAAGGCTGCTAAATCATAGTCTTACAGGGAAAAAAAAGAAAAAAACATAAAACAAGCCTGTAATGCTCCCTGAATAGGGAGTGTTGCACTCTTTTCCTTTAGTGCTCGTAACTCCTTACTGGTGGGAAGCTTGTAGCCAAGCAGTCGTGTTCTAGCTGTGTCTAATGCTGAAACGCTCCGGATGAAGAAATCCGGATATGCCGCAAGTATTCTAGCACGGTTACACAAAAGCCTAAAATTAGGTCATAAATTATATAATCTTGCAAGGAAACAACAAATTTAATGACTATGCCAAACCAGAGATAAAAGCTGAGGGAGGAAATAGCATCTTTCTCATTAAATATTAAGGATCTGATCCTTCAAACGCTTCCCAGCGATGAATTCGGTGGGAGCTTGGCATCTGTTTTGGTGTGTGTTCTATAGAATGTGCTTATACATCACATACAAGTGCTGAATGTGATTTGCGGAGCGCGCACACGGTAAGTATATTTATAATGCATAAATAAACTCCATCAAGAGCAGAGAAAGTGATCAGTGACAGGTTCCCAAGAGGTTTAATCAGGTGTTTTGGTGGCGTATTTCCAGCGTGGCTCCCGAAGCGCGTTTCATCGCAGAAGGAGCAGGTAGAGGCGTCCCTTTGTCACACTTACAGCAGCAGCAGACATCACGGACTTAGCGATGGGCTCTGTGCCCCCATCCTCAGTGGGGCTGAAGAACCCTGGAGAAGAGGAAAGATTGCCAAGTTATAACAATGGATTTGAAAATTCCATGCAACCTTTGAATCTCATCCCTAACGCCACTGTGCCCTAGCCTTTCTTCTAACCATACACCAGGCAAATCTGGTTTGATCTGTTTAAAATAACGTGGGGGTGAGGTCTCGTGTGCATTACCTCGAAAGTTTGAAGTGATTCCCCTTGGACCGATGGCCGGTGCTGATGTCCTGAGTACGTTAATGAGAGGGAACGAGAATCTCTGATGGAATGAGTCAGATAGTGCTCTCATCCTTGCTGTCGTCAAAGCCTCTCTGATAACCACGTCCGTTTTTTCAAAGATTTGAGTCATTTGTGGATTGACTGTATAATCCTTGTGCTGAAGCCTGGGAAAACTGCTGTTGATGCCCTTGGAGAATTCTTATCCTAAAAAAGCATGAAAAAGAGTACCAAGTAATTTCAATTCCATAAAATACATTAAATGCAGCACACAGGTATGTAAATGGAAGACTCCATAACTGTAATTTGCCCATTTAGTGCCTGATCTAAAGGCTATAAAAGTTAATTTGAAATCTTTTCATTGATTTTAATGGTCTTTAGATCAGGCCAATATTATTCGCTACGTATCATGTTTGTTTCAGTGCAACAGTGTGTTTATCTAGAACATGAATTAGGTGGATGATAACACATAGAGATCCACTGCTTGTTGTCCAATGGCAAAAATTTAGAAATTTATTGACTTTAGTAACGCACGTAAAATCTAAAAGTCCCAAATAATGATTATGCTTTTAAAAAGTGAGATAAAAAATGAGGAGGCCTTCTTTTTGTTATATACTAATACAATCTAAATGTATTTTCAGCATCATGAAATCTAAATGGAATTTCTCACAATTCCTCATTTCTGACTGCAGCAGTTCAACAAAAAATCACGTCTAAATGATTCAAAACCTCTCAAAGAAACAGCTTTTTTTTTTCTAATTTGAGGAAAAAAAAAAAAATAATGTTTCAACCCAAGCTCAGCAAGGGATAACAGCATTACAGTCGCTACATGGAGAAT
This sequence comes from Ardeotis arabs, assembly GCA_011801015.1. Lineage (NCBI taxonomy): Eukaryota > Metazoa > Chordata > Aves > Otidiformes > Otididae > Ardeotis > Ardeotis arabs. Next base: position 96,893 of record JAAGAY010148473.1, read on the forward strand.
TTAGCCACTCAAAATTCTAAATCCTCCTCAAACGCTTTATTGCTATAAGGTGGCTAATACCAGCCTCCACACAACAGGGCTCCCGTAGCATTAACCATGAGAGACAGGCTTCCAGAAAGAAACTCTAGCAAAGTAATTGTAAATCTCTAATGATGCATAAAACCAGGCTGAATCGGTCCTGAATTCTCAGCATAAAAGAAATGAACCATCGGAAGAACCCATTCTGCTGGCAGTATAACATACCCCAGCGCGGAAACTGTTTTGCTGCAGTGGAAGTATTCCCACTCATATGCAAGCCATACAAATTCATTAAAAATGCCCAAACGCTGCAACTTCTCATGACACCATGTGTGATGTGAAAATCAAAACATTAGCCAAAAGAAAACCTCATCTGTACCAAAACAACTCCCTGTCTTCTTTCTCAGTTGTTCATAGGATGAATTCAGTGGGTTCTGCATGGTTTGAAACCCATCTTGCAAGACTCTGAGGACAGCACTGCCTCACCAGGCTGTGCTTCCTGGAGCTCTGCCCCACCAGGACTGTCACATCCCCGAGTGCTTGGCCAAACCCAGACTGACTTCAGGGACCAGAGACCAGCCTGAAGCCTCATCACCCTCCCCTGCTTTACTCGGGAGAAGAGCTGGGCCAGGGCCTCCAGCAGTGGCCTACAAGGGTACGGAGCCATGGCCGTATACCAGTGGGACAAGGCTGCCCCTGCTGATGTGCCACTGTAAAACCAAACCCTCCCGTTTTCTTTGAAAGTTTAGTCACTTCCTGCTGGATAAGCATGCAATAAAATATTTAAATCCATAATTAATTATACCATTTAATTAATTAATGATGCAATCCACAAGCTCTAACAATGAACCCGGCTCATTCCAGAAACCTCAACACACAAACCTGAACCTTCACCCATTAATCCATCATTGTCCAGAGGAAATCTGCTCCAGAAGCAGATCAGATTGATTATCTGAGAGACCAGAAATCACTTACTCATGCAAAAACAAGGCACAGGGGTTGTGCATGTTTCCCCATGCAGCCTTACATGCAGCTTCGACGTGGCCATAAATACAATTTCTTTTGAGATGAGAAGCCAGGCTTACTTTTGCCTCTAGATCATCTCTGACTTTTTTTTTTTTTTGACACTGCCAAGAGGTATTGCACAGGATGATGCTTTTCTAGCGCCAGGGCATCTGTCCACCGAGAACTAGATTGACAAGGCTGAAATGGTTGGGTTTCTCATTTCACAACTCTACGAGTCAGACATCTGAAAGCTCGGATACACCATTGCACACTGTCAAAAATCAATGAAGGCACAGATTTGTAATCTGCATACATGGACAAAAATAGGGCGTATCTGAAATTAATTAAAACTTCTAGGCACTACCAAGAGAACAATATTTAGCCATAATAAGCATGCATCAACGTAGATCACATTTAGTGCATGGTTTTTAGTGAAGCTGCAGTTTTCAAGTCTTGTATGTAGGACCCTGAGGCTTAGCAATGACTTTTTGTTTTATAAAAGCGCTTTAAAGAATTCTGTTATAAGAAAAAACAAGAAGCAAATGTCACTGATTTTAAGTCAAACTGAAATGAAATTCAATGCAAGTGACCCGCTGGGGCTTTCTATGCTTGCTGGTGCAAATATCTGCACCACGTACTACATGTGTGGTGTAAAACATACCATAACCACATATAAGTGTTACAGTCTTAACTATAACACCCGTGCAAATTATGGGAAGAAAAGGTGAACAATTTTGTGAGAGATTTTTTTTTTTTTTAAACAGCATTGATCTGACTCTGTTCCTACAGCAGTTAATGAAATTTTTAACAATGACTGCAGTAGAAAAAGTTAGGACGAGGATAAAAGGTGAAGAAACGAGGTTTCCCTATGAAATACCCTCCTTGTACATATATGTAAGAATAAAGGAATGGAGAAACTGATGAAAGAGGAGAAAACTGCTGCAGGCATAAGAGAGAAATGCACTAAATCACACTGTTCCCAATTTCATTCGCGTTGGCGAGGTGCTGGCACAGTGAGCATCTTTTTTATTTACTTGTGAGTGAGGGGTCTTACCCTTGAGCAATTTTTTACGGCTGTTCATTTTGGAACAAAGTCAGAACTACTTGACCCATTGCCCCGAGGACCTCCCAGCAGTAAGCGCTATCCAGGATACTCCATCTGACATCTCTGTATTCAAAGGTACCTCCATTTTTTCCAATCAAATCACAACAACTCTAATTAAATTTAAACAAGAAGCTAAAGTGAGATGAATGGTTTATAGGTGCTTCATGCTTCCCTACATTGATTAATAGATAAAGAATTCATACCTCCACCAAATTAGTTGACAAACCCTGCTGTAATTTACTCCTCGTACGTGGTGATCCGTAAGCATAGCATACTCTAGGCAGGACTGAGCTCCAGCTCCCTCTAAATATATTTTGTTCTGGTTGGCTGCACCCACCGGGTATTTACATTCCACAAATCTTGCCCTCGCATTCAAAGTTTCTCAGTATGGTTTTGATTTTAAATTAAAGTAGCAGTGGTTATTCTTGCACAGAATGCCATTTTTTGCAAATCAGGTTTGCAACGCGGGCAGTTGCGTTGGACCGTGCTATTTCTTGGCACCCGATGAACTACTCTGTTGAGTTTCATTTTTCCTTTTGTTGTCCCTGATGTTGTCCTACGTATTCCTCTGCTCTGCAAGTGAGCAGCAAATGCAATTTTCTTTCACATATGGATGAAATTTTGCTAGAGCCGTGTATTCCTCATTTCAAAATCAGTCTTTTTAACCCCACAGCTGATCCAGAAGATGCTTACTTACTTGTAAAGTAGAGCGTTATAAGAAGAAGAGATGCCAGGGGCTGTGCCAGGGACTACCTGTCTGCCCCAGCCAGCGGCAAGACCCAGCCACTGTGGACCAGGCTGGAGCCATCCAGAGGTGGGCTCCAACTTTTGGTGGTGGCAATGACTGAGCTTATTTTTAAGCAGTTTACTTTTTAGAACAATGCAGTTCAGGACAGGGTACGAACCAGCAGCTGGCAAGAGCTGTATACGGGGCTTGATCTCATTCATTGATTACTTTACAGTTCAAATTTTGCAAGGGGCATCCAGCCCTTGAGATGGATATCCCTGCGTCAGAAAAATGGAAATCAATAAATCTATTCAGAAAAACATAATTTCATTTTGCTTCTTAACCAGAAATTGAGATATACACATTTCTCCCTTCCCAGTCCTCCCTGACTTAAATACATCCTGTGTTATATAAGTAATTATTTTGAACCCACTCTAGGACACAGTCAGAGACATGACTCCAATAACACATTATCAGTAAAACAAAGCAAAACAGTTTCATGTTCCTGCTGGGTTTGTATATACACTCTTAAATGAGCAGATTCTCTCGTTATTCACCCTGATCTGGTCATTGTATGCTTAGTCACAGCTGTCACAACAGGTGCCTGAGCGTCCTCCCCCTTCATCGCACTGCATTTTCTCTCTAGAGTTTGTTGTCAAATTCCTCCGCTGCCTTTCTCTGATGGCTTTGCTCTTCCCTTTCTGGCTCTTCCCAGATTGAACTTCATAATTCCTTCTGAAATCACTCAGGACTGGCTGACTCTGGGTGCAATGATACTTCATCTTAAGCATCAGTTCTTCTTTACAGGTCAATGTTCTTTATCTCGTCACATGAAATCAGTTTATCCATCAACTTTGACCATGCTTTTCTTGCCTAGACCTTTCTCCATCTTTCTAGATACCTCCAGTGACCATATACTTTGGGACCATGCAGCAGCTAGAAGTTTATTCCTCCACTAGACCAGATGACCTCCCCTATGCCAAACGACAGCAGGAGTCTCCAGACACTTGGGGATTTCCAGATGAGGTCTTGCCCAACATTATATTTAACATGAAAATTCTTAGAAATTAACATTTGTGCCCCAAGATATCATCTTTTCACTTTTGTTTCTCTCTAACGTCCTTCAGCAGTGGTTTGGAGTTCCCAAAACAGAGTGCAGAGCTGCTTCCCTCCTGTTCCACACCTCTCGCTGCAGATCTGTGTGTTGCATTTTCCCACTGAGCTTAGCACTCATTGAGCATCTTTTACTGCTGAAAACCCCATGAGTTCTTAAATTATCAGTACTGTTCTACTGTGCGCTAACAAAGTTTATCTGATACAACATCATATCAAGCATTTTTAGCTCTGTAACAAATGTTTTCTTAGCTGGAAGCAAGTCTCCTCTGATATTAAAGCACCTAGAAATAAAGATACAATTTTTTTTTTTTTTTTTTGTCTTCAAGGCATAGAGTGTAGGTTGAGGGCAAAATATACACAATTCAACCTCTTTTATGCTTTGTAGCCATCAGAATTTAGGGGCTGATTTCCAAAGTGCTATAATCCATCAGTCCCGCTGAATTGCAAAGGCTGCTGAGGAAGAAGCTAGATGGAAAGGTGCTATGTAACCTCCACCAGTCCTCTGAAGCACTGAAGAGATTAGGCCAAAACATAAAGGCAAAAGCTTTCTATAATTTTACTTCAACAAAATTACACAGGAGCAAGGAAAATACCCAGCTTTTGATTCACAGAATAAATAGATCCAGGATAGAACTAATGCCCTTTAGTTTGTTTTCTCCCTAAAAACCCCATAGTTAGGGGTTAAGATATGCATTTATATCTTGGATTTCATCCATTCAGGATTGAAATATTTTTTTCCTACCTTACTCTTATCCTGTCCTACAGCACAGTGTGACATCCCTACAGCAATCACCACTGCTCGCAGTCGAGAACAAAGTATTATAAAAAAAAAAAAATCTTTAATGCATTGTCATCATTCTTAATGCAATTTATTAGCTGACAACCAAAAGTAGAGGCAGTGTTATATATTCATCCAGATCTCTGTTGGTCACCTACAGTTTAAAGAACCCATCCTGTATATTGTTATACTTTACAGCTCTTTGGGCATATTAATTAACATGTTGAGTTAAATTGACTTAAATTCTTGCTGCCTTAAAATGGAATAGAGAACTCGTTCCTCTCTTTCTTATTCTCTCTCTTTTCCCAGATTACTTTAAAAGTAACACAATTATTGTCGGGGTGCGTGGCTTGACCCTTCCCAGGACGGGAAATCTCCCAGGCTGGGAAATCTCCCAGGCTTGCATATGATCACTTGCTAAACTGGAACGGGAGCAGCTCATCTGCTCTGCCATGGTGCAAGTCTGCCTAAGTGCCAGTACACACTGATCTTAAAGAAAACATAAACCTACCACAGATACGAGGAAATAATAGAGGTGAACAGCAATTAGGAGGGGAACAAATCAAAACTGCAAAGCCCACAGTGCCAAGAATGTCAAGGAAATGAGCTCAGCCATGGTTTTTCTTTTTTTTTTTTTGCCTTGTTCTAATTGCTTTAGTTTACGGCTTGGCTTAACTTGTTTTCACCAAAAATCATTGGGCAGAATAAAAGAAACCTTGATTTCCTTGACTTCTCTCTGCCGCGTGGCAGCTGACGGACTGGCGTCACTCCTCCAAAGGCAACAGGACACAACCACTCCCATGGGGCAGAAGGCAGAGTTTTGAACGGACTCTCCCTTTCACACAGCATTTCCAGAGCTGTAAAAGCTCCATGTTCCATTTTATTAACCTCTTTCTACCCAAGGATCCAGAAAAGGCGCCTGTGTCAGCCACCCAACCTGAAGTTCAAGACCTTTACTGGTGAGACGACATTTTAGAGCATAATAACGGCACAAAATCCTTATCAAAGACTGTCAGAGGGCTGGAATTACCAGTGGTTATCAGTCAATAATTGTTAGAGTAACGGATGGGTAAGCGGTAACCCTTCACGTGCAATTCTTCCGTGGGAATGAGAAAAGCAGCTGGAAGGAATTCGTAACAAGAACCTCGCAGAGCTCAGAGAAATGTGATGTATAAACAGATTATTATTTCCTGTGGATATTGATGATAAATGAGCAGGATTTGGTGTGTCTAGGAAATATCACCACTCTCTAAGCCGGCTGAACTCCCTGTGGCTCAAGGTAAAAACCCCAAAATCTCTCCTGTAACTTATGAGATCACGGTATAAAGCGAGTGCTGAATATCTGGGTCGCTAGAAATGCAAAAGTTGGACATTCCTCTTGTACACTTTTTATTTAATAAATCTTTCCTGAGGGTTTTCCTTGTAATGAGTCATTGATTATCCCAAGGAGTGCTTTATAGGGTAAATTAATTCACATATGAGAAACAATAAGAACTGCTAAGTAGCTAGACAAATAAATAAAATGCAAAGCGTGTTGGTCATCTGGTTGCAAGTCAGCCCCAGGGAACATCCATTTCTGTAAATCAGCTTCTTGGTGAGCACTACCCATACCTGCGCTCCTCTCTCCCTATTTTTACCTATACCTACAGCTTTATAAAATATGAAAAATCCCCATAGAAAAAGCAAAAATATTCAACATTTTATTCCTTTGTTGGAAAATAGATAACCTATAATGAGATAATAGCTAATTACCTGAGAAAACATATGCAAAAAATGTCTTTTCCATTTAATTTAGGGAAAAAAAAAATCTGTTCAGTGCACAGACACTCAGTTCAGCACAATAAACAGCATTTCTAAAAAGAAAACAAAGCAGAAAGAGTAGAATACCTACACTTATGGTCAAAAAGAGAAAAGGCTGATATTTGGAGAAGCTGGTTGTACTCATGAAATTTAATCTTAAAATACTTTTATGGGCACGGGCCAGGTCTAAAGATATTACCTGGCTTTTCACAGGGCTTCCAAAGAGATTAAATTCTAATGAAAAAGACATCGCAATAAGAAATGTGCTCAATGCAAAGATGAAAAAGGAGCCACCTTCCTCCTTGGCACATGTCTGGTTCTTCTTCAACTTAAGTTGTCTCAGGGATGTATCAGTGTATTTATGCAGAACGCGGTTTACCAAGCCAGTCAGCAAAGAGTAAGTTTGCAGCTGGCCTTCAAGAATTACACACAGGGGAAAACTGCACTAAAGAAACAATATCATCCCCCACGACCTTACCTTGAAACTAGTCACATTGCAAACTAGCTTGGATCACAAAAGATTTCGCACCACTAAAAATATTTAGGGGATGGGGGGGTTATAATTTATGAAGATCCCAAATTCCCTGCGGTGTTAAATAGTGTAAGTCCAGAGTAGATGTTGCCTTGTATTTTGACTGTACATGGAGCTACAGCCCATGCGCTTGATTGTTTTTAACATTGAGAAGGGTGCCCGTCACGCTGTGAGGACATTTATTTGCATCAGTCACATTTTCTCTCTGCAAGACATGCCCTTTGCTGTCCACAGCCTTGGAAACTGAAGTTCAGACATTTGCCAGAAACATGCCATGAACATCTAAGGAAAGGTAACAACCACCTCGGTTTGCAAATATGTATTTCTTTCCTTCATACCACAGAGAAAGAGAAAAAGAAAGAATAGTTTTATATAGGAGAATCATAGAATCTTTAAGGTTGGGAAAGACCTCCAAGATCATCAAGTCCGACCATCAACCCAACTCCCCCGTGCCTACTAAACCATGTCCTGAAATATTCATAGAAATCACAATGTAAGCAGGGGGAACTGCTAAATTCAATAAATAAACCAGTTGTTTATAATATACACTCAGATCTAGCCCAAAATGTGCTATTAACTTGTTTTACACTGCAAATCTCTAGGCGCAAGAGCCACGTCTTCCACCACAGGACTTACATAGTCAAATTGACAGCCCAGTAATGACACTCGCCAAGCTCTAGCGCTATAAGATGGCCTTACCTAGCAAAGTCTGAGCCCTGACAGAATAACTTCCAGTTATGTGATGTCTTTCTTACAGCAATGAATAGTTACCAGGCTACGTAAAAGCTGAATTAGAGACCCCAATTTGAAATACGGTATTTAAAAAGTAGCAAGGAGTCCTCTCCCTCCCTGGAGATCACTGGTTTCCCAGACAAACAGATGGAGGATAAGAAGCCATTGTGTATTATTTCTCTTTGCCAATGACCTAGTTCCCATGCTGTCTGTGATGCTGAAATGGGAAACTGAAGCTTGGGAGTAGATCTTCAGCTGGAGGAGCGCAGCCCGGCTGGCTGTGTCGGCACACAGCAGCCAGAGAGCATCTCCCAGTCAACACTCAGAACTCAAACTTGCATTTCTTGGCTCGAATAAAAAGAGAAAGATGTCTTTCCAGCATCAACAAGCAGGTGAGTAGGAACATATTTACAAACCTGAATTTTGGGGTGACTTCCATGACAGAAATTTGCTTGTTTGACAACTCACAAAGTTGGGGTGTGTTTCTGAGACGAATGCATAGATTTTAGTTTTTGATCTGGAACTGATTGATTACATGATGAAATTCAAATGGCTGTTGACACTGAGCTTTTTTCAGGGTTAGTTTGATTATTACAATTAATATAAATGCGTTATGTGGTGAGAATATTCACAGAAAGAGCTGCATTCTGCCTTATTATTATCTTGGCAAAATATTTTTTATTTTCTTTAAATCGCGTATGTTGCACACTGATGATCCTTGCAATGCCTCACAAATAAAGCACTTATACATCATTTAAATAATACATTATAATTTATAGGTTAGTTATTTTATTTTGGTGTCAATCAAAATCAGAAGCTGTAAGAAAGCTTAGATTAGGAGAAAGAGATTTTTGATGGTAAGCTTTAATAAACAAACAATGCTATTATAAGAGCTATCACTGAAAATCCTGCCATCTAATAATAAGCTTGTTCCTGTTTATTTAAACGTTCCACTTTGTGCTTGTTTGTAAAAAGTTAATAATTACAGCCTAGTTAAACTTATGTAAGTAGGTGAGTCTGCACTGGATGACACCTCTGACACCGAGACGCAGCTCTACCTAACCAGCAAAGAGTGGATATTGAGATTTCCGCCTTCTTTATTGCAGCGTACAAGGTCCTTCTGAAGAGGTGTTTGATGTTCTGCCCAAATAACACCTGTAAGATTGGCAAGGTGAAGACAGCCACTCAAGCCCTGTCCCAGCACGGCCACAGGGACGGATTTGAGAAGGCGCTGCCGTCACAGGCACTTCAGTACTGATGTTGCTGAGTCAGCACAGGCAGCGGCACACGCGGCAGCTGAGCGGGAAGGCAGAAAATCACTGCAATTTCCTCCTAGGGCTGCCTTGCCCTTACCCCACCGGGCTGGAAGTTCCAGCGGCCTCCAGCACCCTCGGAGCACACGCATGAGGCAGCGGTGGTCCTGCTAGGGAGCCACCTGCTCTCTTGTCACCCACAAGTTAAAATATATTCAAAACTTTTTAAATTAAGCATTTTTATTTACATTTCCTGCAGAAAGGAGCAGCCTAGCCTATATAATTTAGAAATATCGCTTGTCTTCTCCCCCATAGATGGCAAACTGTTTGGTTTCTGCCACTGCTGAACATACAAATAAATCATCAAGATATGATCTGCTAACATATTCAAAATGATGTTTGGCCTGCACAATTTTTTTTAGCTTCAAACATCAATTTCATTTCGTAATGAATACATGCTTCAGCTCATAACATTTCATTCTTCATACATTTAGCAAAATTGCTTAACTGATAAATTTTTTTTCCAAACAGCTTTATTTCTACCCTGAAAACATGCAAATCAAAGACTCGCACACTTATATAACGTGCAGAATTCCCCACTGCTGGCTCAATCACCAAATTATAAAATATTCATAATATCTACATTTTTTTTACAAAATGAATTTTGTGTCCCAGCTTTTTTATGTAAATCATGTTAAGATACATGGACAAAACCTTACAGGCCCCTCTGTGCAGCTATTTCCATTTTTATTTGCTCCCCTTGCCGAAGGACAACCTCCCCGGCTCCCACCCACGCGCTCTGCGCGCCGGCAGCCTTATCGGAAACGCCAGCGAGGCGCAACCAGCCCTCTCTCCCAAAGCTTACCGCCCCTTGCGATTCTCCTCTGAGCTGAAGACAAGGAGCCTTATTTCCATTCACTCCCTGCGTAATCCACCTTATGAATTTACACCTCTCCTAACCGCGCATTCAAGGGCCCAGAAATACAAAATATTTCCTACTGTGTTTGAAACCCACATCCTCCGGGATACGAGATAAGAGCTTAATAGCTTTGACATCGCGCCGTTTTCACATTCACATGTAAGTTATGGATACAGCAACAGATCAGCTCTTCTTTGTGCCGCGCGTTGGCTCTGCTTCGCTGCCTTAAACCCTCCGAGTCAAGGCCACGCTTTAACGCCATAGACGCTCCATTCAAGCACCAGTATGACCACATTTTAAAAGCCACCCTGTACCACTTCATTGCCGCAGATGTCCTTTACATCTGGCGAGGGCCGTTTCTCCGCGTGTCAACAGTAATTCAGTTTAACAGCTGTCTCTTTTGACAAGCTTAGTGTCAGACTCTAAAATGACAGGGTGACAGTTTTCCTTTTCTTTAACAGAACGTAGTGCAAATTAACCGTTTGCATGCAGGCTCACCGAATGCCTCCTGAATATGGTTTTCGGAATCAACAGAGTAAGATTTAGGAATTGTTGGCATTAACAACCAAAGCTGAAAGCTCTGACAAACCAAGGTATTTCTCCTGTAACTGAGGTTTGTACCTGAAATCTAAGTGTTCAACCCCCAGAAAAACTTAAATTGAGGTGAAACAGATGTCGGAGAATAACATTGGTGTCATAGGTTACAATATTCTGCTACCAATTGGCTCGGCCTTGGCCTAGGGTCCACCCTAGGCCCGGCCAAGTCCACTGGACAAAGGGGAACAACTTCTAGCAGCTTCTTACAGAAGCTGCCATTGTAGCCCCCCCCCCCTAAATAAAACCAGAACAATTGGGAATTTGCAAACTGGTATGATAAGTACTTTTCCTGCATTGCATAAATACACAGGAGAATTTTCTGTATATTTAGTTAATACAGCAGCTAATGCTGTCACGCGTCTCGTCTTTCCTACGGCACACTGTACGCACACATCTTTCACCAACGCCAGGTGTACAGAAGCGCTTCTCAGAGTAATTTCTCTAGGACTAAAACCACACCGGAGATAATACTCTACATCTTGATGATTGAAACCTTTAGCACGAAAACCAGCTTGTGGACAGTAACAAAGCACCACCGTGATTTATGAACAACCAGTAAATGCCGCAAAGGCGCCGCTTTAATCTGGTGCAAGAGCGAGCTTTATGAGGCTGGCTGTATTAGGCTCCCATAAAAGTGAATAAAAATAAATACCAACATTACGCCACATGTATTTAAATTGCATATTGATGTAAGTTGTACAAGGAGCCACTTTGTCGCGTTAACGTTATGCCATGGCTGACACAACGAGGAGGAACCGTGACTTCCTGATTTGGTTCTTGTTTCATCGAAACCAATGGCAAACCTCAAAGTAGTGGGACTCAACTCCAGCTCACAAAATTTCTGTTGTTTTAAAGAATTATGAAAGCCTTTCTGCTGCTTGTTCCTGGGTAAGCGGTTACATCTACGTGCCAACAAAAAAAAAAAAAAAAAAAAAAAAAAAAAAAAAAAAAAAAAAAAAAAAAAAAAAAAAAAAAGGGTGAAAGGGTGATATGGAGAGCGTAACATTTAAATGCCTGTAGTAATTGCTTTTGTTTGCTTATTTATATGTTGCCGTAAGTACTTGTATGTGCTACCCATTTCCATAACATCTGGGCATCTCATAATATTTGGGAAGATTCACACTCAAATGCCTATTACTGTCTCTAAAAGGCATGTCTGAGATTTCTCATGAACTCTTCAGTCTTGAATACGACCAAGTTCCTCCCCTTTTACTCACTTCTTTCCAACACATAACTGGTCATGAGCTGCACAAGAAGTCACTTATTTTCAACCATTCTATAGCCAGGTCTCTTGTACAGCAAAATGTACGTATCACTGCTCTGGGGAGCTGGGAGAAGGGCGCTGACCTCCTTATGCCTCCTCTCCTATCCAACATGCCCCTCTGCGCGTTTTCCTAGCCCAGGAATTCGTACTTTCATAGCCAGAGGTGCGCCTCTGGAAAGGGAGCGTACCGCTAGTGTTTTATTAATCTACCGTGAAGCTAAGCCAGCTGCAAACACGTCTTTTTAGCCCAACATCAGCCCCGCGGGAGCGTGCAGGTTGCTGGGTTTGGAAGGGTAGGTAGGTCACTGTTGGTACCGCACACTTCCAGCTCAGCTACACAGAGCACATATAATAATTTAAAATACTTTACCTCCCCAAAATCTATCACACGCCTGAAACACTAATAATTCCGTAACCCAAACAGAGTACTATTCAGCTGTAAATTTTATGGCTACTATCTCCACCTCTTATGAAGTGCGAAAAGAGGCTTCATATCTGTCAGTCTTTTCTCAGAAATGACTTTCGCTGATTACTTAAACTTTCGTTAAATAAGCTTTCCGCAAGCTGTAAAAACAGAACACAGTAGGGAAAAAATTGGCTCTCTTTTAAAAGTGCTGTAAAGTCTTTTTTTGAATGAGTAATTAGAAATGTGTAAACTCTTTTATGGATATGTGAGAAGCACATACAAAAAAAATCTGACATTCCATGCGAGTAGTTCTGTGCGCTATCAAATTTCATTGTATTTCACAGAGACCAAAACTATACAGACCCAAAATACACATACATTAGTGGACATGGGTTATTTGCCAAGAAGGAATTTACATACAGTACAAGGAAAACATCCTAATTTCAATCTGCAACAATGGATACTCACATTCTTAAAGAGAAATCAGAGTTGTTTGTCTTTCCGCTTGTATTTATACAGATTGCAAAGCTGTTGACGGAGCACGATTTGAGCTGGGCCTTTCCAACTGCTCACTGTTATTTTTACGGCCGTTGTCAGCTATCTTTTCCGTATCAAGAATCGAGCTTAGAGGAAGACGTTCCGATTTCCCAAGCCCAGACACAAACCCAAAGAGATGCCATGCAACCCAGTGGTCAGGCGGGGAGCGGGGAAACCTGAGTCCCACTGCTGGAAAACTCCCCAAATCCTTAGTTAAACCAGTACACTTTTCCATCTTCATTTCCACCCGCACACACAAGCGGTCCATCCCCAAATTAGACTCTGTAAATGCTCTGCAACCCCCTTGTACCTCCATTGCTTCCAATCCCTCTCCTTTCCCTTAAAATTCACATTATTTGTGCTGAAAACTTGGTTTTAATTTGAACTTCACGATGAGCTTCACGTCAGGGGGGCACATATCTTCATCTAAAAATAAGGAAAAGAAACCTATAGGCAAGAGGAGATGGGTGCTATCCCAGCTCCCTGGGAGAGGGGACAGGGCATCTCGGGGACATCAAACTGGAAAGCCTCCCCCCCTCCAAACTGGTAGAATGTTTGCTCAAAAAGCCGTTGGATGTCATGCTGTGTACACGTACTGTGCACTATAAATAGTAATGTCTTCTACGCTCCTCTCCATGGAAAGATCTGCAGGAGGGGAAATAGTCTCAAATCTGTGTCGTTTTCAAGCCAAAGAGAGCCAGCCTCATTCTCTCCTCGGCGGGGAAGCCGTAGGTAGGGGGTATGCCCCTTCAACCCCCTCGAGCTGGAGGAGCTGGAGGAAAAAAGCAGGTCCCAGCTGACGAGTCTAGGGGCAAAGGGTGTCCCCGCACGTGCTCCCCAACCTCCCTGTCCCTGGCAGGTCCCGCAGCCTTTCCTTGCCATGAGCAACCTCAGCCACTCTCCAAGGAAGATGACTGTCACTGCGCAGGGTTTACGTGGCGTCATTAAGCAGGTGGCATTAATGGCCTCACGGCTCCTTGCTCCCCAAAGCATCTCCGTTGGAGAGGACTGCCAGATGCTGCTCCTCCCACAAATCCCATAGAATTCCAGCACGGAAATGGTGCTGAGATCTCCCGAGGAGAGCAGAGAGCACCACAGTGCGCTCTCCCTTCTCCCGGTACCGATATTAGTGCCATTATTATTGTTTTTTTAAATTCCCAAGGGAGTGATTCAGACCTCACCTGAGAAGCTCCATGACCCTGCGGATCGCAGAGCAAGGCCACCACTCCTGCTCCCTGTGGCACCGCGCACATTCTCTGGCCAAGCATTCACAGGCGCGATTTGGTGCCAAGTCCGTTATAAAACCAACCACGGCGCGAATGTTTTTGAGTAGAAGAACAAAAGTATGAGAAAGGAAAAGGCTTCACAGATCTGGAGTGTGGAGAATGTATTTAGTGCTCGCAGAAGCTATTAGATGGGGTGATACCGGCAATTTATTGTTTTGTCAATACCTTTTATTTTGATTTAATAACTTACAAAACCTACGGTCTATCTGTAGCGCAGCCTCAACTTTCTTTACACAACCCCACTTAACTTTCAAACACTTTAACTTTCAGGTCAAATCTCTGTCATATTGATAAATGGGTCTATTTAAATTTTTTTATCGCTGAAGAATTCTCTCTGGTGTCTTTTTCACTATCAGATTTCACGCACAAAATAACAGGATACTTTTTTTTTTTTTTACCCACCGCACACACAAAGAAAGTCGCTCCGGAAAGCACAGACGTCGTGGTGAAACATCTGTGATTTGTCTGCAGTAGTACCGCTCCTCCAGAAGTTTCATATGGAGATATTCAGGAATAATGTGTAAAAACACAGGGCAGAAAAAGGTATGGGATATAGGATATATACACTAACTGCAGACTATGCGTATGCTAACAAGTAAATAACTCAAAATATTTCACCCTCACCCTTCACGAGGCATTACCACGCACGACATAGAGGCCCTGAGTGAAATTTAATCTTATTTGGCTATCTGATTATTGTTCATTAAGCAAATTACTAAAAAAAAAAAAAAACCAAAAAAAAAAAACTGCTGCAAAGTCAACAAATTTTTAGATATTATTTTAAATAATCACCTGGTTTTCCTGCCAATAATCAGGACCAAAAATACAATCCTTATAGCCCTCAATATGCTGTATATGTTTAACCTTTACGTGAAAATGGTATTAAATGCCGAACGCCGTGGCTACTGTAAAGATAGTAAAAACAGATACTGGTGGAACATAGCAGTGCTCAGTGACAAGGTACAAAGAGCTCTGCTGAAAGAAAAGCACGAGCAAGAAAGGTTAAATAAACAGAAAGCGCCGCGCTTCCCATCTTTCTTACATTAACTTTCAATAACGATCAAGTAAAATGTCTGCTGTATGAGTTGATTTCCCAGATCTCCGCATTAAATATTTACTTCTAACTGTAAACTTATGTGAGACCCAAACAAAAACTAATTTGCATTATTAATGATGTAAAAAATGTGATGTTCAGTCCCTTAAGATTCGTAATAAATAAGAAAATGATAGAGATTTACTTTCTTTTTCATTTTAAAAGGCGAGTTAAAACCATAAAACTTATTTAATTAACAGAGACTCTATTTATGAATCAGTTGTTTCTGCCAGCAAGAATGTTTTTAAAAAAAAAAAAAAAAACTGTCTGAAATGAGGCTGAGACTACAAAGAGTCCATTTTCAGCTTCGGAGTCTCAAGGGAAAAATCAAAGGGTTTCTTTCTTTCAACAGTTTGGGTGAGATGATATTTTGAGATGTTGACAGCTGCCAAACTGCAGAACCCGTGAAGAACTAGCAAACTGAAATCGTTTTTATCTTTTGAATTTGTCTCAATATCCAGCTTGACTTCCTTTTACAGCTCACGACTGAAATTTCTACTGGCTTAAAGGGTTTTTCCCTTCCTTCAACACTTGTGTCTACTGCTTTGGGCCAAAAATGGACTCTCTCTTCTGAAAATACCCGTAAATAATAGAGAAAGAACCGTTATTACTACCTATTAGCAGTGTATCTATTATAGTAATGTATTAATTGCCATCCTTTTCTTCCTTCTTGTGTGCTCAGTGTGGAACCAAATTTCAATGGTTAATCGTCTTAATCACCTCGGTCCCGCTGAATGTTCTCACTGTTTGCTTACAAGATGTTAGTAAAACAGAACTAACAGTCTTTGCCCTAATAAACAAAGGAGAAGGAAAAGCCAACATTTAAAACCTGTTTTCTATTTCTCTGACAGGACCTATTTATAAGATTCAAAACAAGCCAGGCTTTAGTAAATAATAATAACAATAATAATAATAATAACCACGCATTGCTTTCCATACAGATCATACGATTCTTCATTTTCCATTTTCTTGCTAAATCGTGTTTCCACTGCTAAAGCCAGCCCCCTTTTTTTAACTCCTTCATCTCTACTGGTCCCACAACCAACCTTGTGGTGGCTTCTCATCTGCTTCGGACATCTGCCCCACGCTTCCTCTTAAAGCCTGTTCCCCTGCAGCCAAGCAGCCTGTGTGTTTCTTTCTCCATCACACATTCATTGACCAAACAGACGTTGAACAAGACCTTTCCTCTCATCGCTCAAGCTCTCAGCCTCAGCAACAGCCCCTGCCTTGGTTTCTTACACCCACTACCTTCTTCCCAGCCTTCCCTCCTGTCTTCCCTCTTGCTGTCACATCTGTGTCTAGACGAAGACCTCTTTAATCTTCCTCCAAGCAACCATTTCTTTCTAACTTGTCTTTTAAGAGCCTCTCTGGGGTGTCCCTCTGCCTTGTCCTCCGCTTGCCCCCCACGCAGCCTCCCTGTCCTGAACTCTGGTAGTACCCATCTCCTTTTGGTTGGCTCCCACTAAAACCAGCTCATGCAACAACAGACTGAAGATGGCCAAGAGCCATCCTCCAGGAGGGGAAGGGCAGAGCCCTGCTAAGGGGCGAGTCCCTGGCGCCGCTTTAGCGGATTCAATTTCTGATGTATTTTGCCATCACAGCACTGAGCATGAACAAGCATCTTCTGAGCTTGTGACCCTCACCACTGTGACAAAGAGGACCTTCTGGATTCCTATAACAAGGCAGCTCCGTGCTCAGCTTTGTGAGATACGATGCAAATATTATTTGAAAATAGCAAGACTGACTTCTGCTGGCACAAACTCATCAGAATTTGGATTAACTGCACTTTGGAGTACTTTTTAACAAAAAAAAAAAATCACTTTAATTAAAAAAATAATTCAAGAACAGGGGCTCAAATATTGGTCACTGCAGACATTGAATATCTTTTAAAAAATACATTTTCCTATAAATTATCATGAGAGCTTAATGCCTAGCAAAGATAGTGATGTGAGAGAGAGGATAATATCCCCAGCTATACTCACCAGCCTCTTCTGATCAGTGACCCAAGGACTAACTCACAGTTGCATAATAAATTAGAATGGATTTATATATATATATATATATATTTTTTTTTTTTT
>JAAGAY010148474.1:14954-80326 GCA_011801015.1 Ardeotis arabs
GCGCAGGACGGGCCATCACCCGCCGCAGCGCGGGCCTGACAGCCCCTCGTCCTTCCCAGGGCGCGGGCAGCTGCCAGATCCCGAAGGAAAACTGTACCTGGCTCCTGGTCACGCACGGATCGTGTTCCAAGGGTGATGTGGTAAGAGAACGGCGCCGAACGGCCTCTGTGCTGCTTCCGCGTAACCTTCCTAACCTCACCGAACACGCGTCGTGTAAAATAGAAACAAACGTTTAGGTTCTTTGTTCCTGAGATGAATTGACACTCTAATTTCAAATAAACCTTTCTCTGGGTGTTCCACGTAATAAACTCTTAAGACCTGTTTTGAAGAGAATGCTTCTCAGCTTAATAGCAAATTCTCTGCATAGCTGTAAGTGCAGTTAAGATAAAACTTTAGCAATTTCTTGCTGTCTGCAGTCACATCATCTCCACATCACAGCAGCCCACCAAGCAGCCAGCAATTACTAGTGGTTCTGTAGCAGAAGAATGTCTTTCAAAAAATTATTTCTGAAAAACTAGCGTACAGTGATTCTTATTTTTTCAAAGTGCTTTCCTGATTCAGAGTAAGTGGAAATCATGCTATTTCTAAGTAAGCGTGCTTTCCTGGAAGATTACTGCTAGTGTAGCAATGTACTTTTCATTTCTGCAGCTTTTTATCGCTCTTTGTTTTCCCTTCTTGTTGGATTGCCAGCAAGGTGTCAGCTGGAGACTGGATTTGATTTAAAAGCCTCCCTATCCAAATGTAAAATGAGCGTAATTTCTGTGGAATACTGGCCGGTCTTTGGGCAGTGATCACCTAGTCACTAGCAGACCACGCTGGGCTGAATGAACGCAGCGTATTCCTTGTTCGTACCGGAGTGACCACGGCCGTGTGAAGGCAGGCGCTTGCCCGGTACGAGCTCCGTCTCGGGCAGCATCTGCGGTGATGCTCAGTCCAGCAGCAAGGCGCCTGCGGGACACGCGTGCAGGGTAAATTGGCCTTTATCCCGTTCTCCAACAGCTCGAGCCTGGCGCAGACATTAGCGCAGAAACTGTCGTACCTCTTTCAGAGTGGGTCAGTTGTCATTAATAAACATTTTGTGATGTCCTCACTCACTGCTTCATAAGCTGTCGCCGTTCTTGCTCCGTCGTTTTGGTCAGCAATTCCAAAGCAACCAAAACGAATTCCTTTGTTTCCGTTAAATGCAGACGTGCCAGTGAGCGTGTTCATCCTCTGTGCAATAACTCCTTCAGACTGTCTTGAGCCCAGCTTGCTGCGGTAACAACCTGAAACTACTGTAACAGTGAATCTGTTAATTTAGTATCTTAAAATCCCCTGAAATGTAAAAAAAACCAAAAAAAATACTGTGGCATTTTTTTTAGTATGCTTTCAAAATAGTCTGCTCTCTGCACACATTTCTCTGCTTTGTCTGTCCCAAAAAAGAAGCAGTTGTAAGGTCAAAATTATCTCAGTCAATTCATAGCTCACTTTACCACGCACATGCACAAAAAATCTCCAAAATATATGTCTTCATTAGTATTTGTTCTAACAAAGCAGAGCCTGCTGAAATTTCCATTAGCGAGTTTCAGGCTGAGAAGGACACAGTAGGTTGTTGCTGACTTTTATGAGAGGAAATATTTTTATTTTTTTCCTGTTGCCTTTAACAGGGAGACTGGATTTTATTTTTTTTACACGTATGAATTGCAAGTGTGAGAAAAGTGTCTTTAACTTTTAAACTGGCACACTCTAACGTATGGTAAAGCTTTGGTGGTGCAGTATTTAGGAAATGAGAAGGGAAGTCGGGACCTTGTGCGCTGCGAGGTGTGCCTTTTGGCTGTCAGATCCTTTGGCCTCCCTGCGTATGGTAACCTCACCAATATGAACACAGGGTATTTGTTTTGTATTTTATTTTCGTCCCTTTGTCCTCCCAGTGCTTAGAGAGAAGCATCACGTATCACGAGATACCTTTTTGCGGAGTTACTGATATGACACACATAAAATCTCAGCGTTACACAACAGCCTAGGACTGGAGCGGTGTCCGTTTTTACCTCAACGCGCTGATGGTGTAAGTCTCTGCCGCTTTCAGCTCTGGCCGTTTGAATGCAGGTGCAGCAGGATTTGTCCAGCTGCCGTGTCATACTTTAAGCTGTGTGTGTGCTCCTGCCGGGAGCCGTGCACGCGTGGTTCTGCCCGCTCGTCTGCGTGGATACACCCGTAGGTCCGCCATCCGCTGCCGACTCTGCGTGTTGCTGACCAGCCTTCAAGCGTCAGGCTTGAGAGTCAGCGCGGCGTGTCTCCTGGGCGCGGTGTCACCCCCTCCCTCTCCCCTGAGCAGGCCGTGCTGAATGCAGGGGGCCGCGCGCCGCCCTCAGCACGCTGCAGCTCGCACCTGGTAAGGCGACGGCAGCTGCGCCACGCTGCGGTACCTTCGCACAAGGGCTGCGTTCTGCCTTGCGGCGAACACGCTGCCGTGGCGAGCCATGAAATGCAGGCGGTTGTTTGCTGCTTCGCATCACATCAGCCATTGCCCCTGTGTCTGGAACAGAGGGGGCTCATTTGTGTGCGCTTTTTTACCTGTCACCGACAGGTAGGTTCTGCCGTTCCACGGCAGCGATCAGACGCCGACTCTTTAGCGATGAGGGGCCCGATCCTGTTCCCACTGGGCGTTCTCCCACCAGCTTCACTGGGAGCAAGTCAGGGCCTCGGCCTCCATAGACTTCACAGAAAATTACTTTCAGTATTTCCCTGTTACATCGAGTTTGCAGGAAATCAATGATTTGGATGCAATAAGAGAATAAAAAACCTTTACTGAAAAGGTTTTGTTCCATGAATAAGCTTTTTGATGAAACAAGTATTGTAAGGCAGCTTTGGGGCAGTGCTAACACGCGTGGGTGATTTCAGTCAGTGGGACTTTCGTAACTAGTTGTATTCTTGCTGAAAAGCTACCTCTAGAGCATCTGCTAAATTACTGAGCCTTTTCAGAGAAACAGAAACCCTGAAAACCACCCCGACCGATAGCACACACGCCGATCGCAGCTACTGATGAGTCCTCTGTGAGAACACTCGTCTCAGAGACGAGCCTGTCTAACCGGGCTCCCAGGCACAGCGGATGCCGGTCGTCGTGCTGAAGCAGGACGCTGTGTCACTAGGATGGCTAGGACGTGGGAGAGCGTCTGGAAAGGGATCACGGACACACACCGGAGAAGGGAACGCGCGCGTCCGTGGCAGGTCCCAGCCTGCGTGACGTACCGCGAGTGCCGACTGCTGCGCGTACGTGTGTTCCTGCTGGGATGGGCGCGGCCCAGGCAGACACCGCGCAGCGCGGGGGCCTCGGGAGTAACACAGCCAGCCTTGTGCCGTGCTGCGGAGAGAAACCACACCAGCCCTGCAGAGCCCAGCGGCGGATAAGGAAGCTGTCTGGCCGTGCTAGCAGGGCGCATTCGCCTCAGTGGAGCACTGGGTCAGCGCAACTCCTTTCCAGGCCCACGCACACGCTAACTAAGTTAGCTTAGGTATTTCTGTGCCACACCGCGTTGTGCGACAGCATCCTTTCTGTTTCTCATCAGCTTTAGCACAGCTGTGGTTACTTGCGCATTTTTTTTAAATCTGGTACACAAATTACAAACTTAGCTGTTCAGAAAGACCTGCTTTCAACTTAAAATAAGAGCATTTATGGAGGAGATGCTGCATAAATACACTTAAATACTTTTCAGCGTTTAAAGGAAAGGAGGGAGTGTTACTTCAGCAGTTTTCTTTTATGCCATCGTGTCTTTAAAAAACATATGAATTTGATTATTTCCTGATGGTTTTATTGAATATTTTAATTTTACAAGAAAGATGAGAAGGGCTAGACAAAACAACAAAGTATGGGAAAACAGCTGACATTTCTCAAGTTAACATAGCAAATTTCTTAGTGCTGTGAATTAGAGAAGTGAAAGCAAACAAGAAGGGGGAGGAATAGTGCTCATGATGAAATAATCATAAAATGAAATGAGTAATATGCCTGCCTCAAAGCAACCTTTCTGAATAGGAAAAAGTGGTATCAGTTTTTTAAGATTGCTCTGCAAAAAGACAGCACAGGGAAGCAGAGAAGCTGTAATAAGCCATGCAGAATATCATGTGGCTTTCTCCACACTCACAAATCCAGGAAAAAACTGCCACTAGCACCTCAGCCTCCTAGCAGAGTGGAGGGCTGTGAAGGTAATTTCTTGAATTTTACCATTATGAAGTTACTTCCCTCTTTTTTTTTTCTTTTTCTCCCTTGTCTTGTGGATTTATGCCTCTAATATAAACTTCTGAATTTTTTATCTTCGTAAGTCTTCCACAGCAGGCTATGCATTACTATTTAACCTAGGATTAAAATGTGATCAAGTATGTTAGGCCATGAATTTAATCTGCTGAACCCCAAAAAGTTTTCTGAAGTTGAGGCACGTACTTCAGAAACCAAATGTCTTTAAAGAACAGTTTGAATAAATAAATAAATAGATAGATAAACGTGCTCAGGTTTCATCTGATGGCAGTGGAACAGTCCTCTTCCCAGGCTGGACTGTATCAATGCATTTGAATCTACAGAGAAACAAACAGGGAACTGCACTTTTTAAAGTCAATCTTGCTATGAATCGCTATCAAATCTAATCAGGTTAGCAAACAGAACGATGGACATCCATGGGATTTCTATGTCTTATGTGCAATGAAAAATCAAAAGCAGCTGAACAAATCCGATTAGTTGAAACTCATTTGCTGCATTTTTAATGCTTGATTCACACACTCACTAGCTATTATTTTTCCTTTTTTTTTTTGTAGCAACAGTACACATTTGCAGTATTAATATAAATATTTTGGTGTGTTTTCCAGATGACAGCGCTAGAGAAAGCCACTGGTGACGTTGTGCTCAAGTTTGAACCTTTTGTTCTTCATGTGCTATGTCAAGAGCTGCAAGATGCACAGCTTCTGGTAAAACTACATCAAGGAACAATGTTACATTGCTGCTCTGTTATAGTCCTTGCTGCAGAAGTGAAAGTATTGGCTCCCGAGTAAGACTTAGCACTCAAGAATAGTCCCAGATGTGCTGTACGTTTAATAACTAGCGCAGTAAAAGTATGATGATGAAGAAAACACAACTTCAAACTTTGTAGAGATTTTGCTGTACTTTTTAGGAAACAAAATTACTCAACTACAATTCAGTCTACGAGCTGAAGCAGGTTGCCTGGTAAAAATTTTTCCCAGTGAGCCTGGGTTGCTTTCGCTGGCTGAAAGTGATGGGTTTTTTAGACGTCATTTTGCTGCCGGCCAGGCCATTTGGCCCCAGGGTTTCAAGTGACTGAGCAGTACCTTTGCCTTCTGCTTTTCCAGAATGACTCTGGGGAGTAACACATGATGGGTTTGTTCCTTCATTAATGCAGAAGAGAGTTTATTAGCTTCTTTTATAGTACTGCTGCACTTTTAGCTGTAAAAGCGTTGCACAGTTGTCTGTACGGTTACCAGCTTTTCAGGATAAAATAGTACAGTGCCCAGAGAGACGTTAGTGTCCCAGCTGCACTAACAGATTAAGGTGAGACAATCAAGACTGACTGTCATGATTTGTGATACTGTGTGGGTTTGATCTGAAAAACACTTTAATGTAACTCGTATTGCACTAACTTGGGGAGATGGTTTTGAACAAGTTTTTTGCAAAACTGAGATTGTAAGTTGCATTGCAACCCATCCATAATTGTTTCTTGCAGTGAAAGTGCGTAAGACCTGGTTAAGGCATTTATTTGTTCTGCAGCATTCCGTGGCTATCGATTCTGGGTTCAGGAACTCTGGTATTACGGTTGGCAGAGGAGGAAAAATTATGATGGTAAGGACTTTTCTACTCACCTGTAAGGAATGTAAAAAATCACATCATTACTGTTAACCTCAATTTTTGTACAAGCCAAGAAGTGGTCATGTGGTAGACAGCTATCTCAGGGCATGCCGTAGCAAAGAAATATCTTTCTGCTTTAGCTGGCAGCAAACTAACCAATTGTGCGGGTAAGCGGGTTTTTTTCCTGTAATGAACTCCCCATAATATTTAAATAACCTTCATAAAATTAAAAAAAAAAAAACCAACTTTATTCTAGATCACTCCCCTCTGTGTGTTTTTAGGCTGTCCGGAGCACTCTTTGCTTAGAAGTTCCACTGAGCCACAAGGGGAAACTGATGGTCTCTGAGGAATACATTGAATTTCTGATCTGTGTAGCTAATCGGAAAATGGAAGAAAACACAAGGAGGATTGACAGGTTTGTAAGAGTACACCAGTCCTATTCATGACATCTACCTCCAGAAGTGAGAGAGGTTATGTGAAAAAAAAAAAAGCCACCAAACAATGCCCCAAAGTCTAAAATAGAATTTCAGTTCATTTTTGAGCTCTGACAACTGCAAACTGTTTAAGCGAAAACAGTATGAGTTTGCACACTTTGTTACTGAATAGAGTGAGTTTCTTTTTCTAACGATAACAGCATTTGTTATTCTAACACAGTAGCCATTTCACAGCTATTCAGGTTTCAGTGCACACTTTAAGCCACTAAATGCGTTGTCTAGTTTCCCGAACCAATGATTTACGAAAGCAGTGGAAGGGTGCACGCACTTTGGGTCTCTACGTTTGTCTCCAGCTGAGGAACAGAACAGGCAGAAGAGCCAGAGAGCACGAGGATCGAAAGGACACTGAAGAGACACCTACGCGTACTGAGACCAGTTTGGTTTTGTATGTCCATTGCAAATCTCCGTGGTTGTTCAAGTTAACAGTAATTGCTAATAGTAGCAGTCCGGCTGATCATTAATGCTGTCATTCACCTGTACCATTTTATAGTTTCTGTAAGATAACAGTTTTAATGAGTACACCCACTGATTGATTCCTAACAGACAAGCATTGCAAAGAGAAGTGGCATGGCAAACACAAGGACACATGCTGGTATTTCTAATTTTTCTTCCAGTAGAACATTTCAGTGTTGGTAACGTCTAACTGTGTAACTTTATAATACAGTTCTCTCGGGACGTTTTGATTATATTACAAAAGCATTCGTTTCTCAGAGTAGTTTTGCAGATCCTGAGCAAACCTACAGAAATAGTAACTACACAATTGTTTCTTTCTAGGTTCTACAAATCCTTAGAGTTAGCTCTGAAAACTGCCGTCAGTGCAAACAACTCGCCTTCTGAGGAGACGGAGAAGAATCGCCCTGTGTACATTCACCGGAGAAAGAGAAAGACCGTTCGAGAACAAGGTGTACGCACCTCTCCAGAGGATCACAGTGAAGAACTGGAGCCTGAGGATGATACAGAAAGCAATCTTGGTATTTTTGCTGAAATCATGATCTAGACTAAGGCTTTTGGAAGCAAATGTCAGACTGAATAACTGTAATGCTCTTTGTAAGAGATAAAAATACTGCTTTGTTCTAAGTAGGAACACTCTCACGGACATTTACCAGGAAAAAAGGTCATTAAACAGATGCCACAGAAGCACAGAGAACAAAACCTTACAATGTTTTGTTTGGTTTTTTTAACAGCACTGTTAAGTTAACAATCTTTTACTCTGTCTGTCAGTTACCACAGAAGTAACTGTTTTTCTACAGCCTTTGGTCACATTCTCTATGGCAGCATTTCATTTCCAGATGCTGGGTTTAGGCCTTCTGATTTTTGCAGAGCAGAGGAACTCTAAAAACTGGGTTGTTACCCTTGAAGGCTTTCAAGCCCCGTAGGACCCCTGCACCAAATAGATGGCCGTTTCAGAACCACACAAAGCCACATACTGCTCAGGTGAAGAACAGTACCTGTGTGGAGGTCAGAACAGGAACGCAGAGGTACGCACGGCTCCGTGCTGGCCTCAGCGGGTGCCTCCAGGATGCTTCCTGACTTGCACCGTGCAGCAGTTGATGCTGTTTTCCGGTGCTGTCCTGTGTTTCAGGCTCCAGCTCCACGGTGTTCATGTGTTCTGCTTCCCTTGGCCAGCGGCCATTATTTTTCGTTGCCTCTTTTAGCCAACGCTGTGTGCTGATAGTTTGTTAGCTCACTTACGTGTCATTCTGTATGGCCAGCACGCAGCTTCAGTGCCAGCTGTTGGGCAGACAGTCCACCAACGTGTACAGGCGCGGGCTTTCCTCCGTCTGTGAACCACTGACACGCAGTAAATGTTAAATGGAAAACAGTGCAGTACTTTGTGCATTCCTGCACCGTACCACTGGAAAAGTCACTCCATACTAGTAGTATTTTCAGAAAAAGGGTGAACTTGTAAACCTTGTCAACAATTAATTCTGAGCCCTTCCTTTTACGAGTGATCACTAACTGCAAAACCCTGACTGAAGGAAATGGTTTATTTGTACAGTAACTCGTAGTTCATGCAGGTCACTATTTCCATTACGTAAGCCTATGTCTTGGGGACATTTTAATTCCACTCTAGAACTCTGACATAGTAGCGGCAGCCAAAGGGAACAGTAACTGGGGGCTTTAAATAGATTCCAAAAGACCCGTTAGGCTGTGTTTCCAGTAGCAGGTTGTGCTGGTTTTGATTACAGTGCTGTTTTGGATTTGTGATGAACACTGTTGGTAGCACACCGATGTTTCAGCTGTCGCTGAGCAGTGTCAGGGCCTTTGCTGCTGCTCACCCTGCCCCGCCAGCGAGCGGGCTGGGGTGCACAAGAAGCTGGGAGGGGACACAGGCGGCACAGCTGACCCCAGCTGACCCAAGGGAGATCCCACACCGTTTGATGTCGTGCTGGGCAGTAACAGCTGGGGAGAAGGAGGAGGACGAGGGGGACGTTGGGCGTTACGGAGTTTGTCTTCCCAAGTCACCGCTACGCACGATGGAGCCCTGCTGTTCTGGAAATGGCTGAACACCTGCCTGCGATGGGAAGCAGTGAATGAACTCCTTATTCCAGCTTTGCTTTCCCTATTAAACTGTCTTTATCTCAGCACATGCGTTCTCACACTTTCACCCGCCCAATTCTCTCCCTCATCTCACGGGGGGGCGGTCAGTGAGTGGCTGTGTGGTGCTTAGTTGCCAGCTGGGGTCAAACCACCGCACAGGCATGCCAAAACAAATCAACTTGAGCCTTCTGTGTTGCTTGTTTGTTACTGACTTACGCTTGAACAGTTTGGCGCACTTGCTTTCATCCTACTTCTTCTGGCTTGAAAGACCTCAGCACCTGGTTGGGGAGTGGGAAAGTGGGAGGCCAACACGCGTCTGTCCTGGGCAGAAGACTGCAGTCGTGTCAAGTGAAATGCTGTGGCAGGCCAAAGTGACAGCAGCTCCTCAGGGCGTGGGGACGTGGCTTCCGCCGCTCGCACTCCCAGAGCAGTGCCAGGCTGGGGGGCTTCAGGCCTCCACAATCACAAGTTTTCACAGACCGTCCTCTCCATTTTGAGGCACAACTGCATTTCTTTGAACAGAGCTGAACTGAAACCCCAAAGCTTCCATCAACAAGCAGCAACACCCACTTCGGTGCCGAGGGGCAGGTGGGTCTCACGGGCCAGCCAGCCCGGCCAAGCCCCGCGAGCGGCCAGCTGGCTGTCCCTGCCCCATCCCCGTCCCCGCTGGTGGGGTCCCACCGTCCCTGCAGGGCCCCCCTCTCCGCCTGGGGCCGGCTCCTGCCTGCGGAGGAGGCAGTTGCTGCTTTTAAAAGTGGGAGGGTGGATTTCAGAGAGTTTGTTCAGAAGTCTGAACCGCCTCTGCACACAAAGCAGTCCTAGCCAGGTCTGGCTCTGGTCGCTCGAAATGGCTGCTGGCGACTGTAGGCGCTGCTAACCAACGCGAGCAGTTTCCACACACTTTGCAGTGCTGTGATCTTGCACCGCACGTGGGAAGATAAAATTCAGCACCGAAAAGAGCAGAGATGCAAAGAAACCGTATCAGACTTCAACCCCAGCCCACAGAGTCTGTATTTTTGAGCCCAGCGGCTCGTTTCAGAATTCAGAGAAGGTTAACTTCCAGGTACAGCCGTGAATGCACCTGCGTACGGTGGGAGAGGGATCACAGACACCAATTCTGTGCCTAAACCAGGACTTCGTGTGCTTTCAAGGGCAGAGCTGCAGGGCTGTGTACTGGGAGGAAAGGGTATTCAATGCAACTGCTTCATTTTTTGGGAAGCTGATTTTTCTTTTACCTTTTTTTTTTTTAAACGCAATCCAAGCACTACAGTAATGGTCCAAACCTTTACAGCATGTAACAGCACGTAAAGGATTTACGTTCTTAGAAATACGGTTTGTCAGAAACTGATGTGTGATATGATCCCACATTCCTCGTAAAAAATTACACCAAATTCAGGAAGATTTTGTGACAGTCTTAACCTAGAAATGTTACCCTAACTATTGCCATCTTGTTACTTTATACCTGTTAACTCCAATTATTGAAGACTTATGGACCTCCTACAAAAAAAAAAACAAAACAAGAACAAAAAAAAAACAAACAAGACCCTACAACAAGAGAAATAAACAGTTGCATGATTCTCAGGGAAAGATCAGGGAATCACGTTACTTCAGTGCTTACAATACCGAACAGTTTTTACAAGGGTTTCCTGGTTTTGTAGCCCCCCTAAATGCTTCAGAAGGCGACACAGGTTGCGTTTCACTGTCCTGCAGCCGTCCCGGGAAGGTGCAGGGCACCCTCACTGCCCTGCTCCACGCACCACCACCCTTATTTGCCCACATACCAGGCAAAAACCACGCTCTTCCCCACTCCTACCCAAGTGTCACCAGTTCCTTTCCAGATTCATTCTGTCAAGCTGTGTTTTATTTCCGGCTCCTCTGACTAGCTCTGTTACGCTTTCAATGCAATATTCAGCTGCAGACTACGGGCGTCCAGAAAGGCCACACGCAACACGAGGCAGCAGCCGCTGGAAAGGCAATTCCAGGGTTCGAGGCAGAAGAAAAAATTACTGATAAGCAATAAGATTCTTAAAATTGGCAAATCTTTACCATGTGTAACTGTGCTTAGTCACTTAATTAACGAAAGAGTATTTTCAGCCCAATTTTCATATTTGCTTTTGCTATGTTAAAATACTGGAACATTCAAAATTACAAATTTCATTCACTTTGCACTCAGTCGTTTCTGCAGAGGCAGATGCATTCGTTCACTCCAGTAACTGATCGTCTTTTCTCACCCATAGCATTTAGCATCCATACCAGAAAATCACTTTAAGTTGTCATTCCTCAGACTGGAGCCAAAGCATCAGCCAGTCCTGCTCACAAAGGCACCCAGCAGGCACTTAGCGTGAAAGTCACCGGATGATTCACCAAGATAATTCTTTACACGCAAACCGCAGATGTCACAAGCACAAGTATTTGCTTGAAGCAGCTTGTTCCTCTGAAATCTAAGTACTTAAATCAGTTTACAAGAACACACAGTAACAGCATCGGATCGCAGTTGTTTTCAAAGTCGTTGTTTTCAAACGGAGTTAAAACTCTCCGGAGAGGACAGCTGATCGGTTCTCAGCCGCCGTTCCTATTAACGCCTCCCTTGGATTTGCCCGAGTCTACGCAACACCACCACGCAATTGTATAAAACTTAGCCTCAATTTTTTTTAAATAACTTTTTACTATTAAATATACCGTGCACTGGAGTTTTAGAAGGTCTTCAGTGCTTTGGTTGCTGAAAATACACAATTACTTCGCAACATCTTGTCAATTTGATTTTACACCGTGTGATATTAAGGAAAACGTTTGACTTCTGTTCTACCAACAGTTGAAAATAACACCAGTGCAGCATGCTGTGCCTTTTTTAAATGAACCTTTAAAAGGAAATTTGAGTTAAAAAAAAAACCAGATAACCATGCGCCTAGATTTTCCTAGCTGCCCGTTAAGGTGTTTACAGCAGGAGCAGCTCAGCCCGGACGGATCCCCGCCCCAGAGCTGCCAGCCCTGGTGCGGCTACCGCAGGCAGCTCTGAGACATCGGCGCTTCGTCAGCTCTCTTCTGAAAACAGAACAACATCCGAATTCGAGACAGAAACCAGCTAAGCTTTCACGCTGCTTTCTGGATGCGGTTTATTCATGGTGACTGAGCAGACAGAATACTCTGGTCAATTTTATACTGTGGGGAAAAAAAAAAGCAACTCTTACTTTGTCTTCGTTTCCTGCATGACCCCATGACAAGAGAAATATTTCCCTCAAACCCAAGCGAGTTTCTGTCCAAACGAACGCGACTCCGTTCCCAGGTAACGCTGCAATCAAGCTCTCCAGCTGCGACCAGGTTTTTCTGAAGAATCCCGAAAGCCAGCAGCAGCCCCCCGTTTTCCCCGGGCGCTTCCCCGCCGGCGGGGCGGCCGGTGCCAGCCCCGCAGGGCGCGTCCGTTCGCCGGGCGCGGGGACACCGCACCCCGCACAGCAGCGAGAGCGCCCCGCACACGCGGGGAGGCGGGAAGGGGGCGGCCGGCGCTGCCCTGCCCTGCCCGTCCCGCACCCGCCTGTGCCCGCGGAGGGGCCGCGCGGGGATCCGCACCCGCGCTCCCCCGCACCCGCGCTCCCCCGCACCGCCCGGCCCTTCTGCCGGCTCGCACCGGCCCGAGCGCAGCCCTGCAGCGGGCGGAGGCCCGGCCCTTCCCGGCCCCGGCCCCGGCCGCCCCCCGCCCGCGGAGGCCCGAGCCCGCGGGGCAGAGCGGCGTCGGGCGGGGCGCGGGACCGGTTCCACGCAGCGCAGCCCCGCGCGCACGGTGCGCGTTTGACCCCGGGAAGGCCCGCGGCCCGGTCCCCGCTACGCGGCCGTGCAAGCGACCCCGCAGCTCCAGGCTGCGGCTGCCGCGCCGCAGCCCCCCGGCCCCGGGACACCGCCGAGACCGCGCCGCTGCCCGGGCGGGCGGGCAGCCCCCGGCCCCGGCCGTTCCCCCCCCGAGACCCCGGCCCTTCCTCCCCGGAGGGAGGGGGCGCCCGGCCGGGCTCCGAGGGCGAAAGCTCCGCAGCGGAGGCGGCGATGGCAGCCCGCAGCGCCCCGCACCGCCATCCCGCACCCGCCGCCCCCCGCACCCCCAGTGACGCCGGCCTCGCGCCCGCGGCAGGCTTTTGAGGAGAAAAACCCGTTCTTGCGATTTCCCGCCCGCGCGCTGCGTTCCGTTCCGTTCCGTTCCGGCGGCAGCAGTCGTTAAACTCCCGAAATCCCCAACGCGGGCTGGAAAAGCCGCGTCCCGGGGCCGCCCGCGATGTCCCACCGGCACGGACGGGCGCGGCTGGCGCGGCGGGCTGGGAACGCCACCGGCCCGCGAGCGGCTCCGTGCCAACGATACACTGACAGAGCTGCGCTGTGTCCCCCGCTAATTTAAATCTCTTTGCCCAACACTGCCGACAAAATTCCAGGAACGTTTACAAGTGAAACGCGCCCCGGTACCGTCCGCTCCCTCCGTTCCCGTGCATCCCGCAGCGGCACCTTTCAGACAGAATGCTCCTCGACCCCACCGAGCCCGAGCCCGAGCCCGAGCCCGCCTGTGCTTCCTCTCACTGAAAACACACTGGCCTCGGGAACAGTACAGAAACACGGCAGCGATGAGAGAGTAAAAGACAGCGGAATTTTACGCAGGGTTCCGTGCGGGATGCGCTGTGTTCCCGCACCATCAGCACGCAGAAGGAGAGCCAGGACCCACGCACACGCCGCTCAGGAACGCGCCGCGGCTAATTCCGCGCGGGATCAGAATTTGGCCCAAAATGTGCGATATTACAAATGATCATTTTCCCCTCATTCCTATTGCCTAGATATGAAAGTTCAAACTCAAGAATGTGCTTTCCAATCCACAGCACTCGAGGGTAATATTAAATGAACTCCGTTTAATAAAACACATTCCAAGTTGTTATTTTGCTTGAAGCACTATACTTTTTGTCTTGCAATAAGTAGTTCAGATTTCACTGGGTCATTGAAAATTTCTGAATCAGCCTCTCTTCAAATCATATTTAAAATAGGGCTGGAAGAACTGCGGCAAGACACCCTCACAGCACAGAGATAAGGCGTGTAACGCGCATTAAAGCTGTTGCTGCATTTATCTCCCGAGTCAGTGAATGAAATTTTGCCATCCTCCAAAACACACTGATCGTCCCTTTCATAAAACATACCGCGTTCACCCAGGGAAACGATGGCATCCCATTTTGTCCTCCAGTCACTAAAATAAGAGGCATTTTGATCACAAATGCCTGCTGTTATCAAAACACCGTATCATGCCTTGAACACGATTAGCTAACCCGGGTGAACCTGCCCACAGGCCCCACTTTGGTTTTTTGCTCTCCGTCACACTGCATCTGTTTTTAAAATCTTTGTCGCTCAGACAGAATCCTGCCTTCTGACCCCGGCACCTGTGGCACTGCCCGGATTCACAGCTGCAAGGCACACGGGCTCAGCTCTCTGGTTCCGTGCTTTTCTCCCTGGAATATGCTTGTGAGCATCGCAGCGGACTTGCTGGAATAACTATTTACACAAATATTGAGCTATTCACATACACAGTTCTCCATGCTTGAAACAGGACCACAAGTGCAATAAATGCAGGTAGGGCATCGGGGCTCTAGGCTCACGTGCCTCACATTTCCCATCAGGACAGCCTGTCCGTTGCGGGATTAACGCCGACCCTCGTTGTGCTGCCTACGGTGAGGCAGGACAGGCAGACCAGGCTGGGCAGCTGCTGGCTGCAGCGGCCCCTCCGCGGAGAGCCCCTCGCCCCGGCACGAGCACTAGGCACCCCAGGCCCTGCAAGGGTGCTCCCGCTGCACCCCGGGCCAACTTCGGGAAGCTTCCAAGGCAGCAGCCGTCCCACCCGCGGCAACTCAGCCAGGAGCTGCCGCGTGGGAGCTGCGTCCCGCTCAGCGCAGCCCCTCGTCCCGATGCAAGGCGCGGGGCTCCACCACGGAGACCAAGGGAAGGAGCCCTTGCACCTCTCTCTGCGTGCCTGCATATAAACTTTTAACGCGGAGAAGCAGCCCTCTGATCAGAATATCGCTCTGCGCTTTTCTTTCTTATCTATTTTCACTGCACATTACTTTCCTTCTAGTGTGACATCAGTGGGAATCGGTGTGGTGGACGTGGTAGAGCAGCAGCAGGAAAAAAAAATATCTGACAAACAGCAACAGCCTCCCAACACCCCTTTAAAATAATAACGATTTACCAAATGGTGGGGAAGTTGTTATAATTCCTTTTCCAAATTATTACTCGCCCTTTAGATTAGAAATGAGGCCAGGGTTAGCAATCAGCCGTAAATAGTAGGATTTCTGAAGTAGAAGCACTTGTCTGATTGTGAAGTGGAGGCCATTATTGCCTTGATTGAGTCTTTTTTTTTTTTTTTAAGCTTGCTTGATTTGTGGCTGAGAGCGCACATTCACTACTGTACTAGGAGCAATCAGAGCTTTCCCTGCTTCTTTTTGCTCAGCGATTTAGGGTCCACTACTTTGGCACAGCTGCCACCTTTTAGCCTCCATCAAGCAGAGATACTTTTAAGTGAACTGCATTTTGCATTTGTCTTTTCTCCCGTTGTCATCCCCCACCCTGCTTTCCTTCTTCACCCTTTTTCTTTCCTTATTTCCCCCCCCCTCTCCTTTTTTGGGGGGGGAGTGGGGGATGAAAATATTGTGTGAACTTTAATTCCAGGTATGAAGTTGAAAGGAGACAGCTGAAGCTGGCTGGGGCGTCATCTGGACTCCACGGCACATAACAAATCTGCAGTCACCTAAGAAACGGGGATGCAGTGACTTGCTCGGGTGACTGAAGCCAGCCACAAGCACCGACAGGTGCCCAGCTGCTGGAGTTCAGAGTTTTGTTTGCCTGAAACCAGATTCAAGCCAAGAACTTGTGTTTGCACCATTTCCTTCCAGAAATCATCTGTTTTGCTGGCATATTGTATTTTACAACTCCTCCCAAATCTGCTCTGGAGGTCGCCCCTGGCTCCCGAGCCCACCGCCCACACCGTCGCACGCGGCAGCGGCAAGGCAGAGCCGGCACGGGAGCGCGGCACAGCCCACTCAGATCCAACCTGCAGACCCCCCAGGCTCCTCAGGGTCCGAAACACAAAACACATCTGTAGGAAGCCACAAGCACCTACTTTGTTTCTGAAATTGTTACTGCTCTGAAATAGCTGGATTTTGCTTCAGCGTGCATTTGCAGGCAGAAACTCTGCGTCAACTAACCCAATAAAACGTACTTTCATGGCCACTGGCACGTCCCCAAAACTAGCGGTTTAGCGTTGAAACGTTCCCAAATCCAGGACGGCAATGGTGTGACAGGCCCCGGGAGCGCAGGAGCCAAGCTGCGCTACGTAACGTAATGCTGCATTACAAAGGTCGTGCTTGCGACTGCGTGCAAAACCGTAACAGAGCTAATATTTCCGGGTGCTAGAGGCTGCAAATGCAGCAGAACAGATATTTCAGTGTAGGTTTGTAACTCACTTTCTCTTTAGCAGTCATTTGTTTTGCAAAGCCATCATTTTGAGGGTCCAGTATATCAAGGGGAAAATTAGCCACACAACCAGCTTGTATTTCAGCCCAATTAGCAAGCTTATGTGAATGAGGTAATGGAAGCCTCCGAAAAAGAAATTGCTTTAGAGAAGGGAAGAATCTGTTTCAGCATTATCCCGGAAAAAACCCCACGTTAGTCAGACTCAGAGGGAATGCACGGTGCAGCCAAAATGCAATGACAGAAATCATTTGCTTTCTCAAACCTGTATTTGCAGCGCATTCTTGTAGAGCACCAACGCGCACCTTCACCGGGCAGCAGCGGCAGGGCAGTGGCAGGGAGAGAATGCACAATTTACCAGTGATAGAAAAAGGCATATTTCTGACCTGAACATTACACGCAACTAGCAAACCATACTTAAAACCAAAATACAGACGCAGAAAAACTGTGCTGCATTCTGTTTACCTTTATAATTAGCACAAAGAGCCCAGTGGGACCTGCATAGGACTGTTATGTGAAAATATCAAGGCTGGACAAAGACAGAAGACAGGCTTTGGCTTTAATTCATCCTTTATTTATGCTAGATATCGCTACCATAACTCTCCAGGTGAGAACTGCTTTATTCCCGGTCGACCCCAGTGCTAAGAACCAAAGCCAGCGCCCACTTTCCGTGTATGCAGATACACGTGCCTAGCTGTGCCTGTCCGCCTGGGTGGCTCAGCTAGTCTGTAACGGGAGGTTTGCACGATCGATTACATGTATTCTGAAGTGCACTGGTTTCTAGGGAGGACACGGGCACAGCGGGAGGCGCGAGGAGTTTGCCCTGATCCTCATGCCCACGCGTCCAGGGGAGGGTTTGGTGCCGGCTAAGCCAGCAGAGCAGCCGAGCTCACTGCAGCTCTGGGGACGGAGAGCCGGCACCCACACGGCAGAGTCGGCACCCACACGGCAGAGCCGGCACCCACACGGCAGAGCCGGGCCTCAAGCCGCTGCCGGGCGCACTGACCTGGCCGTCTCAGCGGCGGTCAAGGGCTCAGGAAACAGACAGGGAGCTCTGTCCGTTTATTACAAACTTCGTCGATTGTGCTAACGCATCCATTACAACCAGGCCAACAGAACTAGAGAAGAAAAAAAGATGCAGAATGATACAAAATATCACCCAGAAGAATTGCCCTGCAGCTTGCCTGCGTAAGGTAACTAAAATTACAAGCAAGTTCAGCGTAACAAAAATAACGCAAAAGCAGTCAAAACGTTGAAACGTGGTTGGGAAGAAGCTGAGCCACCCCAGGGCTCTGCCGCCCCGGGCACCGCAGCGGGCCAGGGGCCAGCGCTCCCCCGACGGCAGCCGGCTTTGCTGAACACCATGCAAAACATCAGGCAAACTGAGGGTCCAAATCCAACACCTTCTTTTGAAAATACTGCCCCACGGGAGCTGCTCGCATCCCGCAGAGCCCTGCACCAGCGCCCACAGCCGTCGCTGTGTGGCCAGGGTTAGCTGCAGCCTTCGCCCGCATACAGAGGCTCCTCCGCAGAAGGGGGTGCGCTGCCGAGAGGGCCGCTGCCAGGCCGTGCGTGCAGGGATGGGGACCGTGCTGCCCAGGGGAGGCAGGGGACACACCACGCGGGGCCCTGTCCCTCCAGAGGAGGACGGCCCCACCAGCGTCGCTCGACGCCCCATCGCCCTGCGCTCCTGCTGTCCCCGTGCCCCTGCCAGCCCTTCCCTCCTATGGCTGGCTGTCGCCCCTCTCCGCCCGTGCCGCCGCCCTGCCCTCCCGTGTCCCTTCTCCTCCCTCCAGCTGCTCCGGGATCAGCACTCAGAGGTTTGACTGTGTGTAGTTTTTTTCTCCCTGCACATCCCAGCTCCTCGGCTGATCTGGCTCACCATTTCAGCCCTTTGGCTGCAAAGCGAGTGTCTGGTCAAATAAGCTGCTTTATTTGCAGATAAATCTTAAAGTCCTTAATAAATTATTTTGTCCTTCCTAAGCAAGTACATTGACAACCCTGTAAAGGTTGCATGCCGCAGAAAACCTACTTCAGAATGGCTTAGACCTTTAAAAAGCTGTACTTCAGTGAGTTTTCTCTTTCGTGTTGCCTGAGGCAAGATCAGATACAAGGAGCATGATAAAAATAATAGGCAAACATTCTGGAGATCTAATCATGTACAGTATCTTAGGGGGCCCCTGGAGAGAAACAGAGTCATTCTGGTTTCTCATCTTCCACAAAATGCAGCTTTCACTTATTTGCCTTTTTCCCGTGGTGTGAAGGCCAGCGAGGGGGATGAGATAATGCTTGGGAAAAGGCATGTGTTCCATAGCATGTGCTGGAGATTGGCACACGGCTCAGCTTCCCCCGTGCGGACCCCATCGAAGCGCAGCTTTAGCAAAACGCCAGTTCTGGGCGGGACAAGGGAGAAATCACTCTGACAGGTTTGTGGCTCTTTCTGAGAAAAGTCTGCTTGGAGCTGCTGAGCAGAGCGGTGCTAAAACAAGCCCGGGGTGGGGAGGTGTTGGAGGGCAGAGCGCAGGGGCACGTGCACAGACCACCCCTGCCCTTGCCCCGAAACACCAGGTTCCCGCAGGGTCTATCCGTTGGACAAGAACCTGCCCATCAACTGAAAAAATGTCAAATTTTGAACAATCATTTGGTTAATGTTTCATCTTGGGAAAGAAAAAGCTGCTGTCTGGTACTAGTACTTATTCTTTTTCTAGGGATTTTTTTTTTCAACATTCCTGTTTCAAGAGAGGTTTTGTTAAAAACAAACATGTCAGCTAGCAGCCATGACCCAGCAGCCTACTCAGAGTTTTATCCAGGTGTATTCTGTCAGCTCTGAGAAAAGCTTGCCAGCGTGGTGACATGCAAGATCCATACATTTCTCTGGTACGTTAGCTAGTTTTATGAATTGAAGGGTGCTGCTCCGCCAGAACTACAGAAAGGAAAGGAAATGATCCGTTCCACACACGTGTGGCCCTTTTCCTCGACTATAACCCCCCTTAACTTCCAGCAAGGCTTTGTGGCTCCAGTTACCATCGTGCGCTGGCCGGCGGAGGACGGGTGAAGCTCTCTTGATCAACCAAGAGGTCCATCGCATTAGAGAGGAATGCAGGTTTTACTTCCTCCCTGAAGTCTAAAGCTGAAGACATTTGACTGCAGCGGTTCAGAGCTGTCACTTAATATTATCAGCTACATCTACTGCATGCCCAGGAACCCCCCACACGCGGGAGGGGAGAGCGCGCTGCAGGGTGGTAGCATGTCACCGCTGCTCTAACGGAGAGGGATAACCATCTCTGCACAAACTTGACATCGATAAATTGATTACATAAGTGGGCAGTGGTGGTCCTTTCAAGTATGCTCCTTTTGTTTCAGCTTTACTGTAAAATTACCAGCAGCAGTTTACAATTAAGGGAAATAATAATAACTGCATATGCTTTCATCTGCACATACAATTACAATAAACTGCATGCTTTAATAGGATTGTGAAAAATCTGTGTTTGACCCATGCAAAAAAGTAAACATTCTTGTTCTGGATACTATATCATTATCACAACAAAGGGAAACTCCTGAAATCTGATGATTTAAACATCTGGAGAATGTTAATCACTTCAAAATGACGGATGTTTTTTATTTTAGCTTTTGACAGACACACTCCTTTCATAGATAGATGATTATTTACATAAATTACATCACCAATGTGAAAAAAAATCCAAAATAACTTCAAAGGATAAGGAGCTTAATTAAAAGGAGACTTTTATATTTCTTCTCTTGTAAAACATAGAATAAACAGAAGATTTTGCAAAGGGAAAAGGTAACTCCATCGTTTTAAATATGACGCAGTTGTGCTTTAGGTTCCCCCCCACGTGCACGGCTTTGGAGGTGCACTTTAACTGACGCTACGGTGCACCGCAGCAGAGACACCGGCTAACTCCCTGCCTCGGTGGACAGAGGATACTATCAGACAGGCGTGG
This sequence comes from Ardeotis arabs, assembly GCA_011801015.1. Classification (NCBI taxonomy): domain Eukaryota; kingdom Metazoa; phylum Chordata; class Aves; order Otidiformes; family Otididae; genus Ardeotis; species Ardeotis arabs. Next base: position 35,258 of record JAAGAY010148474.1, read on the forward strand.
AGTCGGGTTTCAGCTTATTTTTTTAAGCACATCTGCAAAATGCACAGGGTTTGGTGCCACTCTGATCACTGCCGGCAGCCCTGGTTGTTCTCTTACCATACCCTTCATACAATATAAAGCCACTAACTTCAGCAGAACTGTTCTCCATCAACTCATACTTACTAGCTTTTATACATATGTAAAACAAATAATCTGTTATCTATAAAAATACATAATGTGTTCTGTATAACATGTATACATACACGGAACAGCACCACGCTCACAAAGAGCAGGGTGTGCATCGGGCCCTTTAGTCCGGTCCCCAGTGTTACACATCAGGAAACAAATCCAGCATCGCAGGCGTTGTGCATTACGAGAGCAGACTCAGCTGCAGGGTTTCAGCTCGCAACTACTTGTAAGCACAACGATTTCAAAGAAGGTTGCAGGAATGAGTGGGAGGGAAGGTGCAGGGAAAATTGCACCGTGCGACATCTGCAGAGAAACGTGACCACCTTGGACACGGCCAGGTAATTGCTGGGTTAAACAGAAGGAATCTGGGGGACCACCGAACACGTCAACGTTGAACTGAAAGCATAGCTATGCTGATCTAATTCATTGTCACCACGCCAGCTGAATTTGTCAGGCTCAAGAACGGCCTGACTTGGACAAACTACAGCACAGCAACATTCGAAAGCCGACAGGCTCTTGCTGTGCTCTGCTGTGCAGGGAGGGGGCCGTGCCCCCGCGGTCTCTGCCGCTGACCGGCGGCATGCTGCCCAACACTGCCGGCCAGGCAATTTAGCTGATCCGCTACAATTTCCTCCTACACTCTGAGCTGATCTGCACGCTGACCTTAAACAATTTGTCTTCTTTCTGGCAGAAATGTCATCCAAAAGGAAGCTATTAAGTCAAGAAGGTAATTCTACAAGAACAGTCCACTGTATAAACAGAACTTGACCTACGGTAATTTATTTCTAGTCCTGCATAAAGGAACTTAAGAGATATGATCAATACATTTCAGGATCTAAATACATCAGTGAAGGCAAGAATGTAAGAATTTTAGGCAATACTTGTGAGAGGTTGTCTTTAGTACTAGAAACCAAAGTGTAAAACACAGCCTTTAAAATCTGAAGAGATTTTGTGTCCACATTTCACAGGATAAACATCTGCAGATAGTAGAGTTTGGTCTAAAGGTTTGTTGACCAATTATCTGTCACTTAATTTGCCCCACAAACACATTAAACTGTGTTGATTCCCCCAGCACTTAACACCATTACAAAAACCATTTACTGCCTTAATTCTTTACCAACTTTAGAGGCTGGTAAAAGTCAGAAATCATTTCAGAAAGGAGACAAAGCAGTGAAAAAAATTATTTATGAAAAAAGTATTAATTACTGTTTTACAATGTTGAAACAAATGAATTTGAAGTGCAGGAGGAGGTCTGTCTTCCTTATTATTTGCTTAGCCTGAATCAAACTAATTTCCTTAACCAAGACTGGTTCCCGACACATTCATGAACACGAGCCGTCAGTTTTGTAGTGGGTGCACCACACCGAAACCCAAGAGTCAAGAGAAACAAGCCGAATCCCCACGGAAGGCAGGGAAGCCGACCCCCAGATGGCCGGTTCTCCCCGGGCACAGCTATGGGTCCCTGCCAGGACCACCTCCACAATTTCTAGAAGTACCAGCATTTGAAGTTCAAGGAACTTTGCTATATCAAGTGTTTCCTTAACGGCTGCACCTGGATCTACATGAGCTCATTGTATACACCTACACCCAAGTTCAAAAGAACTGTCCCTTCTGTTTGCTTTCACCAGTGAAACATGAACATACGCGTCTGACAAACTTAGAATCTGCTTTTTGTTCTTGCTCTTGTCACCCAGAAGGGATTTTATAACAAACTCTAGGGTCCTCAGAATCTCCTTGGAAATTGCTCACACTAACCAGAATGGAAAGACAACTCTGTTTACTAACTTTTGACCACTACATTGCTTTTGGGTCCCTCACCACCAGCTGGAAAGACTTCTTCATATTTTGTGCCAAAGAAGTGAGTTTGTTTCTTGGCATTATTTGTACATTCTTCCCTCCTTCCACATTCTCCACTTGAAATTGCAAATTCTTTTCACAAGGGGTTCACTTTGTCTGCTGAAGCCAAAAAAAACTCTGTTTCCTGTCCAAACTTTATTCCTGACACAGTGCAACAAGCTTTTGGTCACTTAAGGTCTATTTCTGCTGGAATGACTCACATCACGCAGATACTTTTGCAGTCTGGCACAGAGTGCAAACCTTCATTTAACACACACCACATGCTGATACGCTTTACTGGACCTAGCCCGAGCTAACAACAAGCCAGGTACTGCAAACTAACTCCCGGACACCTCCCCAGGAAAAATCCTCACGTCTTCACTTCACGGGTCTGGCTGCAAGACAACTTTTATATTCTGCATTAGGCAGCATACAGGAGTAGCTTGGGACACCGGGAACAGTTCCCAAGGCTGCCAAACATCCTTCCGGATGGCCAGAGAGCCAGTTCCCATCCCCCTTGCATTCTCTCTCCGCTGCGACTCTGGTGCCTCTTTATGTGGAGGGCTGCTGCAGCGAAGGGAGGGACAGAGGGCGATGCCCCGGCCATGCCTGCTCACTGCCGGCGACGCGCTGACCGGGGGGACGCAGGTAGGAATGCTCCGACTCGCTGCCTCCTCCTCAGCACCGGCACGCTGGCTGCTGGGTCTGCTCCCACACAGAAGCACTGCCATGCGAGCTGGGTACAACTCGATTTTGGGAAGCGTGCTTCTAAAATACCAGTCAGCTCAGGCCCTGGCAGCTCATCTGCCTGGCTGTCCCGGGCCGCAGCTGCCCGTGGGACCCCATGCTGATCCCACAGCGCAGGCACTCTGCGCTTACACGCGCAGAGGAGCGCGGCGCGCTAGGCAGCTCAGCAGGGATGCAGCGTATGCGCAGAGCAGGAGCTCTGCAGCTCCCGGACAGCTTCACGCTCCCAAAGGAGATGTCCAGCAAGGTGCCCGTCAGAGGGGCTTCCATTTGTATCAATCCAGCCCAGAAGGAAAAAAAGAAAAGTGTTACCCCCGAATCACTCTATTAAAGCTATTATTAAGATATTACCTGATTTTTATAATTGTTTACCATGGTTTAAGCAAGGTAAGTGAAGTTCTGGGATTAAAAGACCTGCCTGCAACAAGAACCAGACCCTCACCTCTAGCCTACCAGACAGTAAGGGCCGTAGTCCTTTGTCAGTTTGTTCTTGTGCTGTTTTCAACCAGTTTCTGAAGTCTATTTTAAGACCTAAGGCTTTTATATGATCCAGTGACAGGTCTTGAGCTGCTCTTCATCAAGACATTGCTTCAAATGGTCAGACCTGTGAAATCAATTACCGTCCTGCACTTTTTTCTCCATTGACAGAGTTCTACATATCAAGGAAGCCAAATCCAGACATTTTTAGGCAACCTTCCATTATACCATTCATTTCTGTGATAACAAAAAAACCTCACTTGTGCCAGTGTCTAAACATTCAAAGTTGAAAGACATGAGAAGTGACCCAAAAGAATTGTTAGGCAACAAATTTTCTGCCTCGCTTAGAATGAAAATCTGTTTTCCAAACAGCTCTTCTCGTTAAGTGTTGCATTATCAGATCAGGAAGGGGAGCACAGGCCCTGATTCTGCCAGGCACAGAGGCAGAAATCCCAGGTCTGCGTGCGTACACACAGAGGAGCACGTTGGGATGAAGTTATCGAGTCCTGCGGCACATTGGGATGATCAATGCTGCCTGTTGATCCACAAAACTTGTACAAGTCTCTCTTTCTGGGGTTCCACCTCTCTCCAGGACTACAGAATTTCAAGCAAGCACCCAAACCACATCATAAAAGCCTGGCAATCCCCAGGGTCAGCTGTGCTCTGCAAGAATGTGCACTGTGCCCATGTTTTCTCCCTTAGCCCTCATTTATTTGTTGTGTCACTTGCTAATTTATTGCCCTCCACCACAGTAGCTTCCAGTGGGACTCCTTTGGCTGGCATGACTTAGGAAGGTCGTTATTCTGTTTTATCAGTGCAAGTTAGCATTTAAAGAAGTCTGCCTATAATAAATTATAACAATGTCATTAACATGGCAGCAAGACAGAGCTCAGACAGGCAATGGTATAACCACAGACACAGACACCGAGCACTTGCAACTTCTCAGAGCGGGCAGCTTACCCAAGGCGCAAGGCTGGAATCCTCACACAACAGTAAAATCCAAACCAGACAGGGAAAATTCCCCTTGCCAGAAGAAGGCACCAGAGCAAAGGGGGCAATCTGCCCCCGAGCAGACAAGCACTGCCAGGGGCCACTCCGTGCCATCTCCAGAACACACGTCGCTCACAGGGCTGGCTGAGAAAGCCGGGCAGCAGGACCACTCATCTCCTTTCAGAGGATGACTTACCCACCTGCAGCTGCCAGCACCATGAACGGTATTTTCCAGGAAAGGCAGGAGAAGAGTCAGAAATCCCAGTGTGACACGCTTGTTTGCGCACACCGGTGAACACTCTGGAGAAGAGGAAGGAGACAGGCTGGGTGCAGCCCACCAGCGTGCCGCCCTCCCCGCGATGCCTGGCTCACCCGGGACCCCCGCTCTCCCCTCCCAGCCGCAGGCTGCCGGAACCCTCCCCTGAGGACAGCCCCTGCCTTCACCAGCTCGTCTTCTCAGCCCGGGGCTGCGTGGCCTCCCAGGTTACCCCAGCAGACAAGGACCAGCCGCATCGCTGCCCGGAGGAGTCCCAGCGCATGTGAGCTCCTGGGGGCTCACAAATCCCCAGTGCTCCTTAGCATTAACGAGGGTCAGTAGTGAGCACTTGATTCTGTGAGCACCTGGCAGCAGAGCTCAAACAGCTGAAACCTGCACAACAGCAGACAGTTTCCTTAGGAAGAAAGCCCACAAGGCGTTTTAAGAAGAAAACAAGAACTGAATTTTGTCCCACTGCATGGATTGGTCATTTATAGCTTCAATAAATAATATGTTAAAAAAGGCCTAGAGTGTATTTTCCTTTAATATGATAGCTTTACTTTGGCACGACACATAGTTGGCAAAGCATGAGACTGTTGACTCTTGCCTTCAAAAACCCTAAATCCTCTGGTAGCATCCACAATCCCTGTTGAAAAATAGGTCTCCAAATAGCTAGCAATGTGTCAAGCTGGAGAACAGGTGAAAGCAATGAGCTCTTTGAGGATCAGTCTGTCACCACATATTTCTGTGTGGAGTTAAGCAAACTTCTAACATAATACGTATGCCATGTAATGCCAGCTGGAGTTAACTTGAGCTTAAGAAAAGAACTACCAACTCCAAATCAGAGAGGAAAAGTGATTCAACAAGAAGGTTCAGGATATCAGATGAACAGAAGTTACTGATCACAACAAAGTGACCAATCCACAGGGAGTTAAAACATAAGCAAACGTGAATCTTTGCTTTTGAGACTTTGAGAGATCCATTCTCCCACCTTTGGTTTCAGCTTTTCTGGTTAATAGCAGACTGAAAAAGTAACTGTTTGCCAGCCTGCATCCTTCCAAAGGAACACGCAGTCAGTAAGGCTGAAAATTCCTTCCAATGGCTCTAGGTTATCCTACGAGCAGACCTTTACGGTGCTAACTGAAGCCATCTAACAAACGCACCGCCTGAGTGCCTTTACAGTCACTGCCTGCACAGGTCTGAGAAGGTAACATAGGGTAGGAACGTGCACGCCTTCACCAACCGTGTAACACCAGTGACATTATTAATCACAGACACCTACAACTGCATGTCATATTCCTGTTAGTGGGCGTCACAGATACAAGGAATTACTGGTATCACCAAAAGCCAGTTGCTGAAATTCCATTGTTGGTGGAACAGGAGCTAAGGATGCATGTTGCTACAAAAACGGGCTGACATGCACAGGTCTGCTAAAAGGTTTTCATTTATTATCTTCCAATTTAATGTAAGAACTTGCAAGAGTGCTGGACAGCTTGTTGCAACTTTGCTATCTCACAGAAAAGCACAGATACGACTGAAAACTAAGCTCTTAAAACTGTGTGATTGCCACGAACGTTGCGCAGATGCTACCAGTATTTGAAAAGCCATTCCGAATAACTCAGTTCCGATGTTCACTCTTCATCTGCAGCTGAAGGACTGAACCTGTGGTATCATCAGGCATAACTCTCTGCTAAGGCTGGGAGCAGGGACCTGATGCAAGAGACACCTGACAGGACGAGGTACTCTGACAGCCACCCATGCTGCTCGCTGACACCCCCATCCACAGAAGTTATTCCTTGGAGCAGCACACCAGTCTTAATTGCTGACTTCACCAGGAGCTTTGTGCCATTGGAAGCTGCACAATTTGACTGTTTCCTTTGAGTTGCTGATGCCTAGTCATAAACATTTCTAGGGTCACATTTTCCTTTGCATTATATTGGCATAGCTGTGATAAAATCATTGTGATTATACCAGCATACCACAGGAAATCTGGCCCAATTCTTTAATCTCCCAGCACTCACAGCACATGGTAATTAACTCTCATACAATAATTTTGGATTTTCTATTCTAGCTCATTCCCCTCGAATCAGTGCTTTACTGTTGCATTACCTTTCTTTTTACACTTTTGCTAATTTCCAAGGGCCTGCAACATATAATTGTTGAGTTCTCCAGCCTCTTTGCAGTCGAATAAAAACCACTTTTCATGCAGAGTTGTTTAGGAACAGGATGTATAGCTACTCCATATCAAGAGTATGATATAAATGGCTCGCGCTATTTTAGAGCTGGAACCAATAAAAAATTCAGGGTAGAAATTTCAGACAGTCTAAAGTGCCAGACATGTTCTTCTATATCTTTATAAATCTCTCAGCTAAGGTTATCACTCACTGGAGTTAATCTAAACAGTATAGCTTCTTCAAGTAACTATGTCAATAGCAGACTCATTTCAGCCTCGTTCCCCTAACATCTTCCCTCATCCTTCACTCTGTTTTAATCTAATTAGGGTCTTACACAGCACAGGCATTGAGAGATCCTGGGATTTCTATACCATCTAATTTTTACTGCCATTGAATGTAACTATTCTGGAAAAGAAGATGGAGTTTTTCAGCCCCCTGACTCTGGAATGATCTTGTGTTGTTGATTGATGGGGATCCAGGTCTGTTGATCTTCAGGGCACACAGCAAAACCAATTTCCTCAGCCATTTTCCAAGAAAAAAATCTTTGTACTCAGTTTGAACTTTCTATCATGGAAAATTTCTAGCACATACGTTTTCCATGGTCAGAAAGTAGTAAGGTGCAAACTTTAAAAAAATGAAGAGGCAAACAATAAAGATAAATCGAAGTGGCATATGGAGATATAAAACCTATCTCCAAACTGAGCTAAAAAAAAAAGCAAACAACTTTGCTGTGCCCTAAACATGCTGGCTTCTACCACTTCACAGCAAAGTGCTTCAGCTCCAAACCCCAAATTCTAAATACTGAAACTAATAAATGGTTGAAAAGAAAGAAAACCAGCTTGATTGTTACCACTATTTGTCTTCACTGTCAGGAGCCTATATTATTTGATTTTAATTAATAAACAAAGCAATTGTGCAAGCATCCCCAGTTCACAGTTATGTCCACAGTAGCTTCAGGAATGGGGTCTATGGAAACCTGGAAAGGACTAGCAGATTAACTTTCAAGAAAGACAGTACAGGAGAGATCTGAGGAAAAGCAGAAGCAGGAGGAGTAATTGGGTTCTGGTAACTACAGCTCATTCCACAGAAGTAAAACAGCTGAGGCTGTTGACATTGTAATTCAGACATCCCAGTCTCAGTGCACGCTGACAATGCTGTTAGTAGTTTTAAACAAAAAAGTACGATGTCATTAACCTTGGGTAGAAATTATGTCAAGGAAATCAGTGGTCCTGGCAGCAGCACAGCACTGTGACTACGGAAAGTGTAACTATTCCGTACGAAAAAAAAATGAGAACAGAGAAGCAGAGGTTGAGATCTCCCCTTCCCCCGACTCTGCCTTTGTGCTGTGCCCTGTGCTGTGAGAACTGGCCCAAAGCGCAGCCTCAGCTAACTTTTCACTATGGCAGCAACGGGCTTTAGTGAGGATAATTAAAACACTTTGTAAAACTCTGACTTTCCTTTTTTATTTAAAGTGAATCAGACTGTCACCATGCCCTAAGGATCAATGTACTCCCACTCCATCAACCTGACAGGGAGGAAACTTGAGAACTACAGCCCAGGATCAGACTGGTAGAACTATATGGTGGGTTTTTACCTTTCCAGAATTAGATATGAATGTGTTTCTCCTCCAGAAGTTAGCTGCAATTTCTCCTTTTGAACAGTAACCACAAGTGGACACCACTGTTGAGTAGCATACTGTAAAGTAACACACAGTCAAGTAACTTCATGGCTAGCCAAGCTCCAAGACAATTTTTTCTGGAGTGGCTAGCCCACCATTCCTTTCCCCTTATGCCTCCTCAAATGTTTGGTTATGAACTCAGGCTCCTTCCTTGTCTTTAGCATCATAAGCAGTTTATTCACTATGTTTTGCAGTCACATCAGTCCTTCAGTCACTTCCTAAGACTAAACCAGCAGTCTGTAGCTCAACAATTTCTCTCAGCATATCACCAGGTGAGTAAGCGCTCACCTTACGCTGTCCAGCCATCTCAGGCTCATCTCCACCACGCGGCCTTAGGCTGCAGACTCCCCCACACCTGTACAATAACGTTCCTCCAGTGCCTTTGTGCTGAACTGCAACTGGGATTTGTATGCCCAAACGTGCACCTTCTCACCCTGCCAACTCAGAAGACATCTTCAGTCAGTCTTCCTTATCCTGGGAAACGATAGTGCGAGAGCGGATCTCCAAAATCCTGGTGCCTCTGGTCAACCATGTCAGATCTTCATAGTCCTCAGCAAGTGTTTGAAGTAAGTGCACCGAAAAAAATCAAGGTGGGGTGCTCACCACTACTGGCACAGCAATCAACCTCCCTGACCTGCCCAGCTCCGGAAGGGAAGGGGCATCCCTGCAAGGACAGGCACCCACCTCCGGGGCAGGGGGCCCCAGCAGCCGGAGACAGGGAATCTGCCAGGGCCAAGACCTGGGGGCAGCAGGGCCCTCTTCTGAGAGAAGCCTTGTCCCCAGAGACGTGGTCAGTAGAAGCCAAAGCAGCTGAGTTTTCTGCAGAGTTAGTTTCATAGCCCAGGAACTATGAACGTGGAGGGGAAGCAGACATGGCTCTGAGCAGGACAGACAGGCCCCCACTCAGGGAGTTTAGCCCAGAAGTCACCTCCAGCAGCTTCTGCAGATAGACCTACGTTGGCTGAGCACTGACATCACTGAAATACAGAGAAAGTTGCATTTGTAATACTATTCTGTTTGCTTTTGGTGAAATTCTGCTTCCCTGTCTGGGCTGCTTCTGGACCTGAGACTGCTGGTTGAAAGCTAGTGCCAAGTCAGCTGATAAGGCATAAGAGAAAGTTCTCCGTTCCCTTTCTCAAAAGGAATTCACTGGTGATAATAATTAATTTCTCTAAGAGGAAATTATGATATAATCTGACCATCATGTGCATAAGACCAGGAGCTCCTGGCGATGCAGCAGTGCCACGTATGGCCCAGCAACTGGAAATGAGCATTGAACAGGAAGGGCCAGGGACAAAACCCTACCAGGTAACAAACACTTTAGGAACTTTTGAGATCTTAAGGCAGGAGAGGAAGCAAAGCCAGGGCTGCCTGTGCAGCCAGCTGCTGCACAGGACCCACAGGACCGGCGCAGCTGTAGCGTGACTGTCTGTCCTGGACACAGACACAGCAGTGCCCACCGGGGCTCTGCCAAGCCTGAACCCCAGAATAGCTAAAGGATCCAGGTGCATTTAGAGCTAGTGTACAGTGACATCCTCATTGCGCTCCCCTGAAGATCTCATCGAGGCTGCCGGGAGAAAAGCACCTGAGAAGTAAACCCAGTGCTGTTGCTTGGGGGGCAGACTGATGGCAGTTGCAGCTGACTTTTCTGCACGCAAGGAAGAGAGGAGGCGAGTCCAGCCACCATGAACTGCGGCCCGGCCGGCAGCAGTGGCGGACCAGGGCACCAGCTGCACGGCGCCGCCCCGCAGGCGAACACCACGCCGGGTGCTCCGGCCAAGCAGAAATGCTCCCAACTGGAAGCACAGCTCCCAGCCCCACACCGCTTCTCCGGTGCAGGAAACTGCAGCAGGAGACATGGGGATGGGCAGGATAACTGCCAAGATGAGCTGGTGCTCTGCCTTGCCAGGAAGAAAACAAAAATAAACCCAAAAAAGCACAGTTCCTGAAGCTTGGAGTGAATTAAAAATAGCAAATGCACAGCCCCCAAGACCCTCCCCTCCGCTGGCAGCACAGCCTGGGGCCTGGCACAATACCCAAATGAAAAGCTAGTCGCCTGCAGAATTAAATAGCAAGAAGGAAGTAGTAAGGATGAAAATAAAATTATGACATCAATTTTTCAGAAATTAAATTAAAAATTAGGTATATTAAAATTAAGAATTACAAGAAATTGAACATAGACTCTTACTCAAACAGCTGAATCCAAAGCCACCTTTTTTTGATTTAGTTGTCATATAGAGACACGTTATTTTCAGTCAGTTTCATATCAGACATGCCTCAGATTCTTCCTACAATTGACAGTAAACACCAGTTCTTTGTACTATTATTATAATAACTGTTTGGAATTATTATTACTAATATGAATGCAGAGCATAGAAAAATAAAGTAGCACACAAATAATTGGACAAATGCATTTTAAAAGATCAGAAGTCAAATCTGGAATGACAGGCGCAAGCACTACTACCTCTCTGTGGAAAAGATGTTGATCTTCGCAGCTACGGATGTGGCACTTCAGAAATGTTTGTTCAGCAGTTTCTATTTTAATACAAGCTTAACATATTAAAATTAGAGCCGGGTGAAAAATGTTCAGCCAAATAATTTCAGCTCTATGTTCATAAATTCCATTACAGTCAGGCAAAAACATAAAAAAAAATCCCAAACTAAACATGTCTTCGGTTTTTTTCCCCTTTTTTTTTTTTTTTTTCAGTTTTTGAGTCCAATAAGGAGAAAGAAGTTACCTGCACCTGAACTCAGTTGTTCTGTGGCCTGACCCCGAAGCACACGCAGCCGGCACCGCAGCTGGCACTGACGGCTCACACCAGGTACCTCCTGTGCCAGTCCGGTGGCACACTGTCATGGTGGCCTTCCCCGCAGCGCCGTGGCGCGCCCGGCCGGGGTCCCTCGGCGTCAGGCACGGTGCCCCACGGGCTGGGCTGGCGGCGGGGGCTCTGCTCCCTCGTGGCACTGCGACGTGCTGGGCCACGTCGGTGCTACGCAGCGCGAGCTCTGCAGGCATGGGCCCCAGCAGAGGCAGCAGCGGTGGGCTGCAGCAAGGGCCTGATGCATCCCTGGAAAGCGTCGTACACCTCCGTGTCCAGCTGTGATCCAGGTAAAGCTCCAGCTGCTGGAGAAAGCCCTCGGTACGGGGCCCTGCGGGGCACCCTACCTTGCACCGGCTGTTCGCCGGGGTGGATGGGCCCGTGACTGGTCCTCCGTCCCCCAGGAACATCCGCTGTGCAAAAGGCATGTTTCCTGCGGTCAGGTTTGACACCTTTTCTGTGCTATGAGCGAACTGTTCCTTGGCTACGCAAACTACACTTTAAAGATACTGTTGCTGCCCAAGGAAGCACACAAGCCAGCTCCCCACGTCTGTGGCACTTCATTCATTTCTGAGCTGTTTCTGGCAGCCTTCCCTCTTCCTTCCAGATCAGGTGAAAGAGCAGCACTGGTATTTTCTGTAAAATTATTTCCCCCTGCATCTGAACATGGGTCACCCATTATTATCAATGAAAATGAAAGCTGTGGCTGAAATCATTAAAAAGCAGCAAAATCTTTGCTGACTCTTTAGGGCTTCAGAGTCTGGAGCAACCACTGGACTAAACTCTCAGGCGGCCTGACTTAGCAAAGCCCAGCAACCCTTCCAGTCTCTTCCTCTCTGAGCTCACAAAAAGCTCATAAGAAAACAGACGACTTCCTAAACAGCTGCCAGGCAGAAAAATGCTGTAAGGTAGAGCAGAGTCCAAAGCCCCTCCTTTGAGCAGGATGGGCAGCGCGCTAGCAAGTGTGAGACGCAGAGTGCCACGCAGAGGCTAGGTACCTCGCTGCGTCCTTTAACCAGCAAGGCAGCAAGGACTAGGTGAAATTGCCAGGTGGCAAGCTCCAGAAAACAAATGGAGATATCCTTCACATGACACACAGTTCTGCTGGGAGACTTGCTGCCAAATGCATCCAACATAGGTTCAAAAAGTAGCTACTCACATTGATGAAGAAGATACCATAAACTGTCAAACATGAAGATGCAGTCCTCAGACCAGGATTCTCTGTTATCTGAGCACAGAGTCCTTCTGAAGGGAAAAACACTATTTCCTTCACAGCCAGAAAAAGGATTAAGGACAAAACCAAGAGTAGGACATTTCAGAAACACAAATATATATTTTTTTTTTGTGCCGCAAGTCTTACTGGTCTTTTGTCTGACATTAACAAGGATGGCTCTGAATTCTTCCACTACAGTAGTACCTTAAATCCATGTGCCACCAACAATCAATACACAACCGTAACAGAGCACGCCTGTCCGAGTTATGAGTTACCAGAATGCAGTAGTAAATCCAGCGTGTAGTGCTGGCAGAGTCAGAGGGAGGTACGCTTACGGAGACAGAGCCTGGGGTCTACACCAAAACACTCCTCGTGCTTAGGTCATTCTTTGAGTAAATTGAGGATAGATGGTGGTTTCCAGTGGGATATCAAGGTTAGTTATTTGACTGAGAATGTGCAGCTGGAGCAAGCAAAAGTAAACTGTAAAAAGAGTTTCCTAGGTATATAAATAAACATAAATGCTGACACAAACAATTATATCAGGTTATGGCAAGTACAGCAGACAATAGTTTGTTGCATTGTCTGATTCTTACTATAGGGAGCACTGTGACCTTTAGGGATTTTAATAAATCAGCTCCTGATGACAGTACAAGCAAGTGAGAGCGAAAAAGGTTTGTGATTGTAGCTGAGGCCCAGGACTTGGAAGACTTGATTTCTGCCTTTCGCTTTCCTATAGATTCTCTGTGTGACTTTAAATATATTCCCCATTTTTTGGTGCTATATTTTGCCTGTCTTTCAATACAGCATACTACAGCTGCCCTTTTAACATGAGCTTTACTCTCAACAGGTGGCTGTGATACACCCAAAGCAGCAGGTAAAACACATGCTAATGACAACCGCAGTTCCAGACACCTTAGCCTCATGCTTTTCTCTTGCGCTGGCACGGTGCTCTCCGAAGATGTCTGCAGAGCAGCGCTTCGCTGGCTGCTTGGCAAGCATCGGGTATCAAAACCCCTCAATGAGGTCTTTGAGGTAGGCTGAGCTCTTAGAAAGCGTATCCAAATTACAGCCTTCTCTGAGGACAACAGTGGGTCAGCCCGAGTTGTGCGTCACTGGTGTCAGCGGCTGGGATGGGGCACCGTGGGTGCCAGCCGGGAAACCCCGGGGCCACCCAGGGGAGACAGGGCAGCCCCATCACCTTACAGGCGCTGCGCACTGGTACAAAGCACAGCACCGCACGCGCACCAGACACGGGCACTGAGCGCCTGCTGACATGCAAACCTGTCGCAGGGAACGACCCTGGGGTTTCTGCTGCTTACCCAGGAAAATACCAGCTGGAGTTACAGACGTGTCTGAAAAGTGTACTGGGTAACTAACCACCTGTGCATCCATAGAAAACCTAACCCAGAAAAATCTGGCAGTTAAACATTTGCAAATGGTGGGTTTTGAACTGCAAAAGGCAACTGATCCTCAAAGGTAACAAACCTAACACTGCAATCCATTCTTACCAGCCATTCACTGCAGACGTAAATAGTGTGAGCTTACACTTTTCACACCATATTTTTACTCAATACCTGCCAAAGACTGGAGCCAAAATGCTGTCAAGACTGTTCTTTTTGGTTTTGATTCCTTGAGAAAGAATCTGAGGGAAAAATATGACTAGGACTCCTTTAAACAAACTAAAAAGGTATGTGCTCTTACAAATGAATAGTGTCATCAAAATCCCAGGATCCCAACAGTCACGGAGATGTGAGCAATCCTCTGGTAACCCTATAGCTGCACCAAAAGCGAGTAAGCTGTAGGCAGTATCGCTGAATTGATTACTCAGTTCCTCTTGGAATTTTACATCCAATGCGTGTCTTACATGCCCTATGCTCCATGTTCTGCCACAGGTAAAAGCAAACTCAGCCATGTGTTCCTGTTTTAATTACGAACCCAGCTCTTTCAACCCATTCCTAGATGACTTAATCATGCTGGGAGACTGAGCAAAGATGATAGATGAATGTGAGCATAAGAAATACACAGCTGTTAATCTGAACCTTTCCTCTGCACTGAGTGACTGTGAACTCCTGCTACGATCAGCAGAAGCAAAACGCCCAGGGGAAGCAGGGGAGGCCTGATCGTGGCTCCACGACTCGTGTAGTACTTTGTATCGCCATGGAAGCTGCACGACTCACCATATTTGATGTATTTTCCCTTATAAAACCCCAAAGAGGTAAGGTTGCACACCATTTTGCAGAATGTGAATTAAGGCATAGCGAGTGACTGAACGATTTACCCGAGGGCACACAGGAAGTCATGCCACAGCAGGAGATGGAACTTTGATGCCCAGTGTCTTCAGCTTGTTCACCAAATGCAAGCCCATTCTTCACACCTAATCTGTGCCCAAAGGCATGTGCAGTCGAGCAAGAAACAGCAGAGGCATAGAAATGTTTAAAGCCACCCTCCATCTGTAACCACCAGTGGTCCAGCTCAGATTACCCTGACACGCAGCGTGGTGGTATCCTGGCTGATGAACAGAGCTCCTTCTAAAGGACTACAGCAAGGAGACCAAAGGGCGATCTTTACCTTATTCAGCATATTCCATCAAACATCCATTACCACCCAACCCCACGACACTCAGTATGAAATTGAGATCTTCTAACAGGTTGACAATGGAGTGTTCCACGCCCTTCTCCTTGGGATGACAGAAGATGGGTCTCTATTTCAGCACTCAGACCAAAGCCCATGGGTTCAGAGGTACTTAATCTCTCTACAGTGTATCTGAGCATTTTTTTTACTGATGATGACTATTCAATAAAACTTTGTAACTGCAGCTTCATATCCACAAAATAAATCAATTCTAACTGCACAGTCTAAGTATGTGAGCATTTTGGCAACCAATTGAAAACAGATAGGTTCCTACTCATAGCTCCATGGCAGTGAAAACCATGACAAACTGAGGGAGATATGTTCTGAAAGTAAAATTTCACACCAATGCTCATATGGAAATGATTTTTTCAAAACACTGTGGTATTGCAAACTCAGCCCAATAAACAGCAAGGTCATGATAGCATTGTTCATTATGGCATTGCCTGTAACATTCAATTTATTCAGGACTTTTGACAGCCAGACCCCTATTTGCTTTTCAGTGTTAAAAGTTAATGTTAACAGCTGAACGAAAGACTGATCCTCAGTCACCACTGATTATTTCTATTGGTTCCAAAACCCAAGAATTAGGCTATATACTCCTGAGTGCTGCAACCTTAGCTGTAGAAGAGTTGCCCAATACCAACATGGAACATTGCATACTTGCTACTTATGATAACAAAAAATAACAATTTTATTAGTTACTAATGCTGTAAGAGATTTTATCTGTGTGTTTGTTTCTCAACACAAACGTAAAATCTTATCTTTGCTACAGGACACTACAAAGAAAACAAATTGAATCAACAGCGGGAAAGAAAATAATTTTAGGTTGTGTTGTTATTCACAGTAGTGCACACACAGCATTACAAAATCCATTTTTAAAAGGCGCTATTCACACCTGAACCCAACAGAGATGAATTACAGGACTCAGCACATCTCTTCCACCTTCCCTGTTTGAGAGCAGAGGGATGCTGGAGAATTCGCAAGTGCTACTCAGAGGATGGCGGTTCACACTGTCAGGCTGTCACTCCAGACTATCTGGGGACTGCATCCTATCACCAGGAGAGGAACACGGCCAGGTCAATAACGCTATCCATGGGGCTCAGTCTTTAAAGCAAACTTGGCTCTTCATTCGCTCTCTTTAAAAGTTCTCTGCAAATGAAGCTGACAAACGATTCCATTTGTGCGTGTAAAGCATATTTAAAGAGGGACAAGAGTTAAAAAAGAAAACTAAGACTTAAGTAAAGCTTTGCTTGGGTAATACGTGCCAAAGTGATTTTCTGGATTACAATGTTCCATCAAAATCAACACCCTAAATGAAATATTGCTGTTACTGAAACAAGCTCCCCTGGGAAGTGGCCATGGCCCCGAGCCTGTCAGTGTTTAAGAAGTCTTTGGACAATGTTCTTAGACATATAGTTTAACTTTTAGGCTGCCCTGTGGGGAGTCAGGAGTTGGACTCAATGGTCCTCACAGGTCTCTTGCAGCTCAGGATATTCTATGATTCTGCATGTTGTTGGGCAAAGATAAAAGTACCCACAACAGCTATGTTTAATAGGCATGCAAACTTGTCAGTTTAGGACATATAGTGGTCTTCTGGAGAACCTGTTGGAGCTGCACTGGATACTTCTCTGTCTAGAGACAAAGCCACGATCAAATGCGTAAAATTAACTTAATAGGCAAGAAAATTCCTGAGTGAAGACTAAATTTAGGCCACTTGGAGATTACATAAATATAATACAGTGATGAACAAACACGACCAAGTGTCTAACCACTCATCCAGCACAGAGCAAAGTGTGAAAGCTGACCATGCTTAAGTGGTCAGGAGGATCTAGAGGCTGGCCGAGCATGCCTCCAGCTATCAGCTAGACAAGCAAGGTGGGAAGAAGCATTCCTCCCCTCGTCACACTCTAGTTTTTTGCACTGGGGGAATTTTTGAGCTGTTGCCATGCCAACCATCCTTTTGTCTTGCACACCCTTGTACAAGACATTTTGTCTGTTTTGAATGGTTCCTAATCCAGGAAAGGACTTGAGCATGTGCCTAACTTTAAACACGTACTAGAGTCCCATTGAAGCAGAGGCAAGCATATGCCCTGGCTTAAGAATCAGTGCCAAAGCAAAGAGAATTATTTGAGTGGTTTGGGAAACACCTTTGTGGTTTTGCTCTTCCCTGCCTTGCACAGAGACATAAGCACTCGTTGACTCCCCAGAAAGGAAGGGAGCGTGCTGCAAGCTCTCTGCCATCATCCTGGGAGCTCCAGCAGCAGCAGCCAGCCGTCCTGCAGGGCTAGCGAGGGTACGCGCCTCTGCCGCGCAGCGAGGCGGCTAAAACCTGCCTGCGGCCCACGTGAGCCGCATCGCCGCTGTAACCTCACTGCCCCGTTACTTCTGCTGTGCTTCTGTCACAGGCTGCCATAGGCCAGGAAGCCTCGAGCAGAGTTCAGAAATACTCGCAGACAAGAACTACGCACTGTTTGAAGACTGGGGCCATGTTACGTCCAGTGAACCTGACCTGCGAGAACCATCAGAGTTCTTTCTCTGCTAACCGGGAAAACTACGCTTTTATGATATTTTTCACTCATTAAGCCCATTACTGAGCAAGGGGATGCTACCATCAGGGAGAGACAAAGGGAAGTCCCAGGAGCAAGAGGAACCAGCTGTGTCTGGTGAGCAGGAGACATCAGCTTCCTCTGTAGCAAAAAGAGGCCAAGTACTGCTGCTACCAAACCATTCATACATGTGAGGAGCAAAGGGCAGAGGACTTTGGATACCTGGCCAGCCTTACAGTAAGACTGCAGTGACAGGTAGATCTCACACTAGCCTTTCACAGCCACAACAAGCAGAATTCAGCTCATTACAGCCCTGCTGTCAGTGGGGGTCCTAGATATGCAATTTTTTTCTCAAAGGTACCTCTGCCATCTAATTAATTAGCAAATAATTAGCCTAAATTTTGGCAGGTCTTCAAGTGGTTGCAGCTTTCTGCAGTGAGTAGGGTTTTCGTCGCTGTCTGTGCTCTCACTGAAATGCATAGTAAAACACGGGCAAAGACAGGGACTAAATCAGGGACTCTCAGGAGCATCAGGGGTGGGCCAGGGCTGAGCACCCTCCAGAGAGCCGCCCACAGATGCAGACAGTCAGGGATCAATCAGTTCTTCCCCATACATTGTGGCAAACACTTACGTGCCCCACAAGGGGCCTTGTTCACTGATAAATACCAGATTGCCTCAACATGGCTGTTCTGGGGCTTAGATTTCCTGAGAAATGCAGCTTTTATTACAGATAATTAAGCATTGTTTTCTTTGGGGTGAGTCACTGAGCCGCACCATGTACTGCTTTCACATTTTGGAAGATCAGAATGATGATACCGGGAAAATATAATCATTTTGATTACCACAGCAAGAGCAAGGGCAGCAAGTTCTGATCTTAAATTTCACAATGAACATCTATTATTACTCCCATATTAACAGAGCAGAGCCCTGAATATGTTCATTTGTTATTCAGGGCTCCTCGGGAATATTGGAATAACTATTGTTCCATCCCACTTGCTAGATACTGCAGCTTTGCAGTTCACCAGTTCAAGACAAATTCCTACTGACTTCAGGAAACTATTCGGATATTTTAGCCAATTGTCTTGTAGCAAGAAGTAATCACTTGTGAACAGCAAGGATTAAACTCCATCCTCCATGAGGTTTAAGCATGTTTTTAGGTACTTTTTAAGAAACGTCACATTGGAGAAGCCAAGATTCAAAAGAAGTCTTGTAAAAGAAACTTTTGCATCACCAATAAAATTGTCTGTTGAAGTTAACAAAGACTTCGCTGCCCTTCACTCAATGGAGCCAAATCTCCATCACCTTTTCAGCAGCAAGGGTGGGATTCACCCCCAGCCGTTCAGAGGAGGAGACACTGCTCATCCGCCTCAAATGTAAAGACAGTTCTCCAGGGTTCTAGTTCACATCTGCAACACCTCTGGAAGAGCGATGTGGAGGTGTTATGCTAAAGTACATGCATAAATTATGTGTCTGCAAAGAAAAAAAAAATTTAAAAATGCCTGTTAAAAGGAAATAAAAGTCTTAGGCATCAAAAATGATCAGGCAGTCCCTCGGAGCCTTGCAGAGGGCTCTGCTGGAGCATTTCACTGTAATTTGTTGGCACGTACTTATTCCCTGAGAAGAAAGTCTCTCACTTCGGTGGCTAAATATAGCTCAGACCTATAAAACCTGTAGGAAAGTATACTAAATCCAAAATTATAAGAAAGTAGATTAAATTCCACTCACATTCAGATTTTTCTGAAATTTCTGTGGCCTGATCTGCAGCTGATAAAATAGTTAAGAAAATAATGAAGCTCAAGACTATAATTCTAGTTTGCAACACATGTAGCAGCTCACAATTTGCATCAGTACGAAACTCCTGAGCATATCTGTTTCCAGCTGAGGAAGCTGTTGTAGGTTTGTTGTGGAAACCTCAATTCTTGATTCCTTTTTCTTGCATGTTTAGATTTCAGAGGAGTTCAGGTCTTTGCAAGTCTGTGGCAAAAACTGACCAATTGCTTTTTTTTTTTCTTTAAAATAGCTAGAAAATGGAGACTGAAAGAGCAAAGAATCTTCAGAAAAAATAATTAAATTACAGATGTTCTTAACGATTATAAAAAATATGAAGACATACAGAAGTGTTAGATTTCTTGTGGAGAATTAGGAATTAGCTCTAAGCCTTGATCACCTACAAAATATATCTATGTTTGTGACAAAGTTTTTCAAATTAGTCCAATTAATTTCCACAAGATGAAATAACAATAATATCTCAGGGGGTCATTTCTAAAGCTAATTTTTATTCCTATTATCTACAATAAATTATTTTGACCACTTTCTGAGTTCCAGGCTGCCACAAATTATCCAAATTACACTACTAGAATAAAACACTTTAAAGCTAATCATTCCTACAGAGTATATTAATTATTTTATTCACAGATTATTTTATTTTACGTACAGCGATTTAAAGCTCTATGGACAATGCTAGTGCCTGTGAGAAAGCCCAGGTATATTTAATTTTATATAAAGCACAAGCATTAGGCTGCCGCAGCCTTCCCAAGTGTGTCCCAACAGCGCCAGCATTGACACTGAAGCCCCACTGTAAGTACTGCAAAGTCCTTCTGTGATGAAGGCACGAAAAGAAAGGACAAATGGGTCACGAATTTCTAAGTAATATGCTGGATTTTCCTGAAGATGCACGAGTATGCAAAGGACATTTATCTGTAGGAAGGTCTTTGTAAAAGCACCCTTCTTGCTACCGTCTTGTTTGAGTATGAGTTTTGCAGATCTACAGCATATGCTACAAAGCCTCTGCCTGTTGAGAAGAGGGAAGTCCTTCCTACTAGTGTTGCCTGATTTTCTGAACGCTTCTTTGCCTCTGCTTTCCTCCCCAGCCCCTCAGCCGCAAACCAAGGTTACATTGCTGTCTCAGTGCTGCCTGGTATTGCCTTGGTCACACACAGGTCACTGAGGTAAAAGTAATATTTACTAACCGTCACTGCACAGCAACATCCAAGGCAGTACCATATTCCCATGAATTTAAAGCAGGAAACTATTTTTGAAGTGTTGTGGCACCTCACAAAAGCAATTCAGTGTTGTCAGCATTGGATGCTCGGTTGTATTCTCCAAACCTTGATAAGAGCTTCAACAGTTTCAGTGAAAATTCCCTGGAGTAACATGTTTGATAGTTTAAATGCTGTTAGCTGATCACACATCATTTGTGAGAGAACTCTGGATGAAGTGATAGGGCACTACTTGCTAAGTGAAAGCCAGCTTCTGCCAATAATCATAAAAACAAAATAGCGCAAGCGTTTAATACAGGTCCCAGTTGCTGAAGGAGGAAAAACCAGATTGTAATCCCATTGCAAAGCACGGGTGGAGGCACACACCACAGCCCAGTGAGCAGAGCTGCTGCTAGGATAATGCACCATCCCCGAGATACCGCGTCCCATTGTCACGAACTCGTCGCAGTGAACACTGCTCTGAGCCTCTCCACATTACATCTGGGTGTTGCCGACAGCGAGGGCCGGAAACCAACAAACTGCCTGGTTGTGTTCAGAAATCCCCGAGACTGTGGGCGGGAGAGAGGCATCCAAAAGCCGAGGCCAGTCGTTAACGGCTGGCGGGATTGCTGTGTCCTAAGGAAAACACAGCACCAAGCCCTGGCCCCTCCACTGCGCAAGCCCCCTCCGGTGCCCACGACCCTCAGCAAGCCGGGTCCCATCCCGCTGCTGCGCACGCCACTGCCGGGGATGGAGCACAGCCCCTTTCCGTCCGGCTCCTCTGGGAGAGCCAGAATCCCCACAGCCACTCACGTCCGGGGGAAACCAGCACCTCACCCATTCTCGTGCTGTGCTCTTCAGCGTGCTTTCTGCAGAAGCGCAGCGTAATTTCACAGCAGCAGGTATCGCAGGCACAGCACCCTTCATGCAAGTATTAGGCAAGGTTCACATCACCCTACGTCTGAACTTGCAGACAAAGCTCTTGCTCCAAAATGCCTAGTTTGAGTTATTTTATTGACTTGGCAAAAACACAATATCATGCAACACACAAAGGCAGCTGAAACAAGTATCTACAGAAAAGATTTGCAAAATAATTTTAACTCATGGCAAAACTGAAGAAAGTCCCAACTCCCACAGTACGGATATAGAATGATCAGCTCAGAAATAAATTACTATCTGTGCTTGCATACTCTGCTCTGTATACTTATATTGCTTGCCAAGACTTTTTAGAGACATGTTTATTTTAAAAATGTGCTGATTCATCAACACTGATTTTTAATGTAGGGAAAAAGGTCTGTTATGAAAAATTGCCAGTTTCAATATCTAATTCAAACTCCAGTTTCAACAGTCTAAAGGAAAAGTTCCAATTTTTTTTTTTTGTTCAAAGCAAGGTTTTTACTATGAAAATGTGATCACTTATAGTAAAAAAAAAAATGTAAAGTAAAACAAAACCATGAAATTCAGCACAAAATCTTTACAAATATTCTAAGCCAGTCGTTACAACTGACCTCAATTTTTTTATTTTCAGTGCTTCCTCACATCCTAACCTTACATCCAGAAATCTGGATAGTAGTCTTAAGTCTTTTATCATAATAGTTTCCCTGTAGCATTCCTCTAAGTGCCATCAGTAGCTGTCAAAGCTTCCTATGAGCACAATTCAGACAAACACAGAGGGCTCACAACGTAAGCGGTGAAGCCAGGCACACCGAGGCAGTCACACCCCCGTGTGTAACGCGTCCGAGTCCCTGCACTGACAAAAGTTTCCCATTACAATGCTCCATACCTCATCCCCTGCTAATGCTCCGTCACAGCGTGGCATGCAGGAGATGGCACTCCAAAACCTCCTCTGAATGTAAAAAACAAAGTTTATTTTGCCTCCATCAAGCTCTTATTTCGTTCACTCAGTAACAGCCTTATGCCATACGATCCTTCACTGATATTTGCTCCTTCTTCCTTACTCTCATCTATCCCGTTCTCCCTTTCCCGCAGCGAGCACGGAGGCTTAGCCTGCTGCCCCAGGAGCGCCCGTGCGACGGCCTACGGCCGTTCTGACCCGCAGCAGGGCTGGAGAACAGGCTGCTCGCCTCTGCTCTCCTTCCCGGGGCGAGGGGCGGCAGGCGCTAGGCAGCCTGCCCCATCGGCGCAGACGCTGCGACAATACTTCTTGACCTCTTGCAAGCAAGGGAATGGGCACCTTCGGGTCACCTCAGACACTGGGGTGACTGTACAGAGCAGTTCATAGCTTTATAAAATTAGGCTGTGTTATTAAACACTGTGCAGCGTGTGTTGTCCCAAACCACCAGCAGTAGCAGCCCAAGGACAGAAGCCTAGACTAGACTGTAATTTACTTCTACATTTTAATCAAGACGTAAGACCTAATCAGCCTTTCTTATACCTCCCCACTAAAACAGCATCATGGAGGCTCTAACAGCATTCGCCAAAGTTTCTTTCCTCAACTTTCCTTTAAACAAAACAAACCCAAGGGAAGGCAGCATGGGATATGTTTGCAGGTCCAAGTTTTCAAGGCAATTAAACTCCTTCTGCATTAAAAACCCCGTGTTTCTTTACTCAGCGGAGCAGGGAAGATCCCTTTGTAGGGAAAATGACAACTGGGATTTACTTTTTTTGTTCTTGCTGTCTGTGAGGCACCCCACCAACAAAGCACACCTACCTACCCCTGAGTACATGCGCCTGGGAAGGACTCTCCCACACTACCCGTACCGAAACACGCCCTTTGCTACCCACAGTGATCAATACCAAGTGTTAGAAAAAACAGATGAAGGAATTAAGTTAGAAAAAGGCAGTAGTATAGAGAGGGTTTCTAGTCCACAAGATATACTTTCACAGTCTAACAAACGTTTTACTTCCAAAGGATGGCAATCTGGAAAGCTCATAACATTTTGTAAGGGACATAGCCAACAGAAGGATCATAAAGTTAAAAAGTCTGTGTTAATCAATGACAAATTTAGTACTTGTTGCTACAATTACAAAGATAATAGTTCCTTTATGTCAGTGCCTTTGGTTTTGCAGCTGTAAAATAGCTTTGAAATTCAGCATTTCAAGTAACAGAAATTAATAGGAGGTCATTTCTACCAGAGAAATTTTAGGGGCCCATCCTCTCTAATCATCATTAAAAACTAAATCCACAGGAGAAGAGGCACTTTACTGATTGTCAAGTGGAAGCTATTATTCATTTGATGAAGCTCTTGGCACAGTGCCATTTATTCTGCTGTAGAGCCTGCTGGTTGCTCTACTTCATCTCATGCAATCAAGGTTGTTTCTGCCTGCCAAGAGTTATTTATAGAGTGGGGAAAAAAACCAATATGCTCTCCTGCTTCAAAAACAAGTTTCAGACTTTCTAAGTGAAGAACTGCTTCCCTACTCCTCAAAGGCATTCTTTTATTTTGAGCCCCATTTGTACAAAAACAAAAGCACATTCCTAGATTTCATATTCCCTAAAACACAGAAACAATTCCCATGCCGTGTGCGTTTTCATTGAGAAATCATCGATTGTCTCAAGTTAGGATTCTGCATAGGCACGTACCTCTGACAGCACACAGCCAGTTTCACCTCCTGTCAGCTCTCTTGTCTCGCATTCGTGTCAAAGGGGATGTGCAGAAGAACAGCCTCCTTCGGGAATCACCTTCACGGATGCAATTCACCTATATGCAAAGGGGGGAAGATTTTGTTAGTGATGGGGACACTTCGCCGGTCCTCACCGAGCTGCCAGGATGAGGAGGTGGAGGAGGTGTTCGGGCTGAGGGAGGATGAATTTCTATCCCAAAGCTCAACTCTCCAGCATCCAGATCACGTGCAGTCTTTACACCCAGCTAGAGTCTCCCAGTGTGTTGTGGAAGGGTTTTACGTCCCCTTCGATGTGCAAATGACCATAAATTTGTAAGCAAGAGTTTAGAGCCTGGTTTTGACCTCAAGGCCAGTTTAAATCAGGAATCTTGACATTCTTGAACTGAAATACATGAAATCAGAAACAGTCTTTAAAGCAAACGTAGTAAAACACCACTATGTCAAGTTTGTGCGTGAACCCAGAACCAGCTCGTTAAAGGTTCTGTAGTTTTTAAGAGCAGTCCCATATAAAGGTCAAACTAAACATCTTAAAAGTGGAGAAAGCAAATTTCACGCATAGCAAGAGTCTCACAAATGCTCAAGAAGCAGAACTACTGGCGTGTAACTAAGCAATTTTACAGTTGAATTCTGGTTTGTTCAGCTCAGTGAAACAGAATGCAAAGGATGGTCATTTTCACTCCAGAAAATACAGTTACTGAATTTCTGTAGCTATTAACCAGTCCCTTTAAACAGACAGGGTTGTTGTGCGTTTCCTCATTGCCGTTCTGGTGCCTTTACTCACACAGAACAGCACCTTATTCCACAGGTGTGTTCCCTGATTTCACACAATTATTCCCTGAACAAACTGTCACTGGTGTGCCCTTCCCTTTTCACCTTAGGACTTCACAGGTAATAAAGCACAGCCTCTGCACGAGTCTCCTCCACCCCTAAAGCAAACCCCGACTGCTCCCCAGTCCCGCACGCGCTCCGGTGTCTGATGTACTGATCTGAGGGGTAACTGAGAAAAGGCAGGGGCAGGCCCAGCCGTGTGCCAGCGGCGACGGGGCCAGCGCAGCAGCTCTTCAGGTGATCACAGCTCAAACACTTCTTGTTTGGTTTACAGACTTTGTGTGGGGACTAACGGAGATGATTAAACTGGCCCTGTTTCTAAGCTTTTATTATAATTTAATGAACCTCAGACAAAAAGCAGAGATCTGATTCTAGATCATCAATTCCTAAATAAAATACCAACCAATGCAGAAATGCTGTTCTTTAGTGGGGTCTATTCCTTTCCTTTTGACCAATATAAATTTTATATAGTTTAGTGGATCTTCAGCTAAACAGAATTCATAAGACAGAGAACTGCTTATAACCAACTGCTATTGTGAGACTGCCAGGAAATCCCTTCAGTAAATAAAATGTTGAGCAATTTTTAGCCAATTTCCTAAGGATTTTATACATAATAAGCAAAGTACATTAGGAGCTCTTGATTTAACAAAAACCCCTGAATTATGCATTTGTGTAATGACAAGTACTGCAGGCAACATTTACACAAGTATGTAAATTTTATGTAAAATCTCATTTGCATATGGTGAAATACCCATCCCCCATATAAAACATGAGATAATTCCACGGAAGAATTTTCAGCAGGTACTGCCTTCTGCTGCACGGTAAGCACCGCACAGCTTGATCAAAAAAAACATGCTTTACTAAAATAAGCAGCAAAACTATTGTTCTAACTAGTATGTGAAAAAGAGGTATAAATCACTGGAAAATAATGTGTGGTTTGAGGATTATGCCTCCAAGCTAGTTTTCCCATTGGATGACATGCCAAACCCTGGACACCAAAATGGGTTATGCTGAAGAGCAAATACCAGTCATTAACTTTCCTGTGGTTTAATAATTACACCTCTTCCTGGGGATGTGATTAAACCACACACAGCATTAGAAAACAGGGGGAATTAAGTCAATATGTCTCAGAGCTGAAGAGTAAGTGAATGTGTATAGCAAAAAAAAAAATGCTGGATCAGATGGCTGGATGTATATTTCCAAGGTCTGTACAGCAGTGCAACACACGAATGCAATAAGAATAACATCATTACCAGATGTAACGGCGCTCTCCCCCCGACAAGGGAAATGCAGCATTGCATTACGGAGTCACGAGGGGCACCAAGAGCAGCAGAGCTGGCCCCCCACCACGCGCCCTGCCTCTCTGAGGGGAAGGACGGCTCCTTGTCAGAACATTTTGGTTCGCTCTTTGTTCCAGCACCGGTGCTGTGGTTTTATATTCTTTCCTGGAACACAGGGAAAAAGCACCTGAAATGCCTGGCAGGGTACTGCTGCTTCTTAAAAGCCTAAATGCAATCCAACTGAAGCCTGTGGGAAGAAACGCTGGGCGCAAGGACAAACACCCGCACCCCACAGACACGCCTGGCTGAAGACAAGCTCAGTGTTCGGCCTTTCGTATTCTGCTCCGCGTTACTTTGACTTGAGCGTTACAGCGTTAGATACATTTCTGATCAATACAGCATTACTGCATTACACACTGATTCGTCTGGCACTGTAACGTGACACAAGCCACAAGAAATGGCCTTTCTGAAGAACTACATTAAACAAAGACTCTCCTATTTCTCCAATTTTTAACTGGAGTAACTCCAGGAAATTTACTCAAATTACTTCTGAGTGAGAAGTAAAAACAGAGGGAAAACAGTTTCTGTTTCTCTCCCTGCCTGTAAGACAAAGCTGTACAGCACCCTGTACGTGGGACACTGGTACTTACCAGAGCATCTACAATGGAAATAATAAATTGGAAGTGTGATACTGGCAGGAAGAGCTTTCCAACCCTACTCTGACGCTTGCCTAATCCTCCCCGTGATTCTGTCAGCTCACTTGCTTTCCAACCCACGGCCTTGCCTTTGAGACTGAAGACCACCTTAGCAGCAGAGGCTGTAGGTGGGAGGACCACTCATTCTCCAACAGCACGTGGCTCACGTTGGGTAGCTGCACCACATTCCCCCAGAGAGAGAGGCTGGTGTTTATCGATCTGCCCTGGATCTGAACCAGTGACTGGGAGAGAAGGACCTCGTCGGGCTGTTCCTTGCCAAGCTGTCCAGCTTCTTCATCTGAGCAGAAGTTTTGCTGCCAAATGTTTGCAGACCTCAGTGAGAGTGATTCTTATTTTTTTAAAGAAAATTTGCTGCTGGAACACTTATCTTTTCAGTAATTCCAGCATTTTAAAATTAAGAAATGATAGTCATGTGAGAGTTTCTCATTGCACTGGTTTAGTCTTCTTGCTATATTACTTTCCTTTCTCCAGAGAAGAGAGCATTCATAACAGCTGGCAGAATTTGATGCATGCAAAACGTAGCAAAGTAAAACAGGTGAAAATTAGATATTTGTCTCTAAACACCTTCCAGGTTTATCAGACCCACTGTTAATACATAATTTAAAAAAATACCTTCAGGCTGAGTGCAAATTTGTAGCCAAGGACAGCTCTTTTCCTAATAACAAGTCTTTGCCTACTGACCATGATCTCTGACCACATCTGGAGGGGATGAGGACTTCTTCCAAAACCATTTGTAAGCAACAGTAACAACCAAAGAGGTTTGGCAAAGTTTAGGAGGATGCTGGCTCAGGAGGCCAAATTAATTGGCTTTGATGGAATAACATCAGGGAGGAATTTAAGACTAAAGCATTTCAGTTGTGAGTCATTTAGGCTCCAATGCCACCATCTGGTTTTGGACATTCCTGTAACCGTTACTGCTCAAGGCTGTGCTGCTGGGAAGAGTGTGGCAGTGCTGTGCCAGAGCAGGCAACAGCAGAGTCCCATGGCTGGCCAAGGGTTGTTTTCAGTTCCCAGGGCAGGGGAGACGACAAAAGTGACTAAGTTTTCAAAGTGACTAAGTTTTCATTTTCTTTGAAAATTTTTCTTCAATAGTTTTGGGGGTTTCTTTGAAGTATCCAAGGAGAAGACATTCTTTCAATCATTTCAGAAATAGCCCTAGAACTTAACTGTGACTACTCCCTGTGTAAACTTGCACTTTAGCAGAGGAAAAAATTGGAAGAAAGATGTTTCTCCCTAAAAAAAAAAATAATTTGCATGAGTAATTTCAAACAGTTCTAGCTAATTTCTTGCTCCACTTTCACAGAAGTGCTCAGATACAGGCTTGGGACAGATACAGACACCTCACCCAGCGCCTCTTGGCACCTGGGCTGGAAGGAGTTATGCATGCCACTCACCACAGCACAGCCAGGATGAACTAACGCAGCAGGCCTGAAGCATGCCCAGATGCTCCAGTGTCAGGAACTGAGTCACTAAAAGCCTCTGGCACAGCAGTTTTCTGAATCGAGGCACTAACCCTCACGCCACCCCTTGCACCCTTCTGCAAAACCCACTAATACCGGTGATAACCCCAAATACAGTCTGCGTGAGGCTGGCTGCCCATTTCTGGTTATGCAATACCATTACAGTCCTGCATGTGCTGGGACAACCAGTTGCTCTGGGAGATCTCCGTGGACGACAACACAGCCAGCAGAAGAGGCTGACAAGGTCAGCACTCCAGCACAGTGACCATGTCAGTTCCTCACCCTGAGCACACTCCTTCTCCCAGAGACCGGCCACAGCTGGTCCACATCGTCTGGTCCACCCCCCCACTCAAGCAGGGCCACCCAGAGCCAGTGGCCCAGGCCCATGTCCAGTTGGATTTTTAATATCTCCAAGGATGGAGACTCCACAAAGACAGAATAGGATCCCTCTTCAAGCAAAAGACACCATGGTAGTCTGGGATGACCTGTCTTTGCTAAACACATGCTATGTTTTATCCCATTTTCATCACCTTTCATCAAACTTTCTAAAGTAAAGCTACTTCTGCTCTCTTGGCCTGGTTGACAAGCCGGCAGTTGTTAGCCAGCTCCTTGGTGCCCATCCTCATTCTGCCCCAGGGGTTACATGACCACTAATCTCTGAGCACGCAGCACTGCCTCAACCAGGCAGTTTTACTGAAACACATTGCATCGGTCTGCTGGAGGAAGGTGGTAAGTGATTGCCTTTGCACCACTTTTTTTTCTAATCCTCCCTTCACTTAAACTCACTTTATCTATACCCTCTAATTTTTCTGCCTTTTGCCCTTCTGGTTCTCTCCTCCGTCCCGCTGCAGGGTGAAGAGTGAGCGAGGGGCTGGTAGCTGCTTAATTTCTGACTGGGGTCAACCCACCACAGGCTGTCTCTTTCTCCCTCTCCTTTCATCTCATTAGCCACGCAGCATCTGCCCACAGGGCTGAAATAATATCGATGGGAAACTTGGACAAAGTGATAGTTTATTATGATGTCAGTTTACGATCAATATATTTAGAATACATTATGTTTTAAATTACCTTTCACTTCCTTTTCCAGTCTCAGTGCAGACTTGGTTGAAGAAGCTTTGAGTTTCCCTCATAACAATATAGCTCACATAGCCTTTGGTAATCTTCACTTTGTCTTGTACTTTCTATCTCTAAGGTGTAAGTTTTTCATTGGATTAATATTTTTTCTTTTCATTACAGGCTCTTTACTTACTCATAGTGTCCTTTTGCAGTATTTATCCAGTTCAGTCTGGAGTCATTCCCCATAATATTTTTTCCCTGTCTGCCACACAGATTCCAGATAGTTTTTACATTTAAATAAATTCCAAAAGCTCTTCCACATGCAAAGAAACCTAGAGACCAACACAAGCAGAAATATTTGGACCCTGTAATTATTAGTAGCATTTGCTCTCTGATCTGTATCTAGAAAGTTAAGAGTCTCCCATAATGATACAATTACTGGTACTACTTATCTCTCTAATAACACTGCAGAGATCTCTTCTTTACCAAATCCAACCCTGAGGACCTACAGCAGGCACCCGGCACCACCCCAGTAAAACCTCTTATCATCCTTGCCCAAAATGGTTTAGTGTCAGGCTAATTCTGGTTTCTATACACATCACCCTTCTTTGTAGGCACCAGGTCGTTGGTGTGCAGCGCTATCCCAGATAAACACACGCACACACACTCTGCGGGGAATGAGGAGTTGCTACCGCACCAGTCCCAAGCCAGCGGCTCCTGTTTACAGCCCCCAGACTTCTGCTTTGAGTTTGCCGTCTCTGCTGACCACTGAAAACCACTGACTTCAAGACCAAGTTCTAAGAGAGAATACAACGGGTGGAAGAACGAGGTGGGTCTCACTGGCCGGTCAGTACTTTCCACCGGCTGGCATTGCCACACCACTGCTGACAAAAATCACAGCTACATATAAAATTCAGGGCCCCTATTTACGTGACATGTCATTAGGACTGAGATCTCAATATTTAAAAGTCGTTTCCTGGCTGTATTGTTTCTATTTACAAAGTTCCCCTATTAAGGAAAAGTTTTATTGTATCTTGATGAATGCAGACACTAGCCATGAAAGAATCATACCATGGAAATGGAAGAAAATTCTGACTGTGAAAGCACTAGACATGTCTTGTTTCATTGGTGACAAACAAATATTTTGGATTAGAAGCGTGATGTATCATTTAAATTGTAGGGGTTGCACCAGGAGTGAAATAGGTCATATCCCTAGCATCACTGATGGATATTTTACTTGCAGTGATAAATAATTATTCTTCTTTGCTTTTGTATTATCCTATCAAATATTTGCTGTTTATAATACTTTTGGACAAAATCCAGGTTTTCAGCAGTTGATAATTGCATTTGTGTGTCTGAGGAAGAGCAAAAAAAAAAAAAAAACAGGCCTTGTCACCCAGGAAGCTGTCTGGTGCAGACCACACCAGAAAATTTCCCTTAACTGCTGAGTGTATGGTCCTGGATGACATGGATGTTGTCCTTCAATACATTGTCCATTGAAGGATATATTGCAGACATGTCTTCATGGATAGTGAAAGACCTTCAATGACAGAGAGGTCTTCCTTCCCAAGACCTCCTTTCTTTAAGGACTTGGATCTTCACAGCCAGGCAGAATTAGAGAATGGTATAGACCTAGAGCTTCATGCTTTCTTTAAATGCCAAAGGTATGATACTTTGTGTGGAGGGCTATGAAGAGCTATCCTCAGTAAACCTCAACACACCCAGTGCTTACCAAGGATAACAACGCTCAGCTGGATGGGAAGCCCTATCTTGCTTCAAACCAAGTCCCCTCCCTTGTAACGAGCCTAAGGGCAGGCACTGAAGTCAGCCATAGGACACAATTCCAGTCATTGCTTTCCCTCACAGCTCCACAGAGTAATTTCTCATGTAAACTCAAAAAAAAAAAGATCATTTATCTCTCATCTGCTTTTCCTGTTTCTGCTGCTCCTCTGGTGAGTCATCCCAGAACTCCTTGCCAAAGCCTTCAGCAACCACAGCAGACAGGAGTAGAGCTCATTTCCAAGAGAAGGCAAAGGGAAGCCAGAGAGAGCCTGAAGTAATGATGTTTTGCATTGGCAACTGACATTTGCATCACTATCAGCAACTCAATGTCACTCCTCTGCCCTACAAGTAAAATAAAATAATGAGTGCAGAAGGCATTTGCAGGGCATTGCACCTTAAGGCCAAAAGAAAGGTCAGAAATGGAAAAGGAAGCATGTTTTGGAAAGATTATCTCAAGCACCCCCTGCAATCTCCCTTGCTATGGTTTGAAACAAGAAAATCTTTATTTTATATATTCATTTAAGTGCATAGCACAATGAGCCCTAGTCCTTATTTTAATCTTAAAGTGGCACCAACCATATTTACCATTAATAATAATTATATGGTTCAGTGACAATGAGAATAGGGTCGCAGAGCCAAAAGAGCCATCCTCTGCTATCACAAAATAGGAAACCTAGGCAGAATTCAGCCCTGACAGTCCAGAGTCCCCTTGTACTGATGAATTTTGCTGGAAGTGAAGGTACTGGTGCTGCCTTGGTCGCTAGCTGCAGTAGCGGAAAGCTGTGGGCTTCCAGACTTCACAGCCTGAGGTCCATGCACATGAAGGGGCACAGGAGTTCTGCAGGGAGAAGGAAATCACTATCACCTAGGCTCAGCAGAATTCATCCCTTAAACTATGAAATGATACAGCCAGAGCTAGACCATTAGGTTTACTTGGCCTTGATACAGCAGGGTCTTACAATGGGCAGCTTTAAACGAGCAAGTTGTCCCAGTCAGCAGAATTATCACCACTTTTCAACTGATTTTAAACAATAAATACCACACACAACTGGAATTCACTAGTTGTCAACTGAAAGGAGCAACAACAAATGTAACCGCTTGGGGAAATACCTGGATAACCCACCCAGAAATATAGCGTGGCCCGAAGCAGAGATAAACGCAGAAGGAATTGCCCGTGATGACCAGTACCTTGCATGTTCAAAGGCCCTTTGACAGTAGGCTGTTCTAGACTCAGTTAAGCTGTATCTCAACTTTAATATGCTACTTGTGCATTATGACACTCCTCACAGCACACAGATCAGCATAGGACCAAAACCTGAAACCTTTTCTGGCAAATCTAACTTTTTCCTATAGCTACACCGTATTTCCCCACAATTGCTCTATTCTAGGATTTTATGCTTTTAGTTTACATTACTTTATTGTCTTACAGTTGCCTCTATGCCATATTAGTTCCACTAGACAGGGAATTTAAGTTTCTAACTAGGGAGTAAAAAAAAAAAAATACTTTATGTAGGACTTCCATTTATGAGTAAATCATAAAAGTTGGTAAACAACTAAAAACATTTCTATCACCTGTTAATCAATTCTTAGAGTTCTTTGGGGCAACAGGCTACTTGCAGCCTCCTGTAACAGTTCAGCTGGTGTGAGTGAGAGTACCTACAGCCTGCACGGCTAAGACTTGCAGTCATTTAGCATTCCGTGACAGCTTATCACCAGCTGAACAGACACACAACTCCTCAGAGAACGCAGCAACTCCAGTGCAATTAACAGATTGCACCAAAGTCACCCATTACAAGAAGAGCCAAAGGCACACCAGTCTATTTGAGAGACTGGTCTAATAAATACGTACAAATTACACATAAGTTATAAATAAGTACATGTTTATTCAGTAGAAACTTAATAAATACATAATTTTTAAGATTCATGTCTGAAGTTCCTCTGACCACTGAAGCAGAAATGCAAGTCAGACACCCACGCCTACAGCCCAGAGCTCCACAGCCAGGGCAGGTCAGACTGGACTTTAGGATGTAGATGAAGAAACAAGAAAACACTTACATTGCAAACATTTAATTCATTTGAGAAGTTTCTAATTGTTCTTGTGCAGCAACCTAAAGTTATACCTGTTCTGCATCCAGTGTCAAGCAAAAACATTGATTCCCCTTCTTTGTGCCCTGGAGTAAAATCTATGAAAATTCATGTTTTACAACACAGTTTTTTGGGCTACAAACTTAACCACTTGTATTGCACATACTCATTTTCTCCTGAGGTTCAGGGAACTATGCAGCATATGTGCACGGATACTCTCGTTTTGAGCAAAGCCACGCTATTCACACAGACCTGTGAATGTTAAATTTCACCAAGTTCTACTCTGACCCCTATTTAAACAAAGTTGGATTTACAATGTATGGCCTACAAGAAGGGATTTGTCTAGCAAATTCTGGGATTAACCTAAAGGAAGTGTGAGACAATAGATTTTAACATTTTAATAAACGTGATTCCCTGGGGAAATTAAAGTTTAAAAAAAAACAAAAACAAAAGAGATGAGTTGCTGTGGTCTGCATGCCAGATTGTTTCTTCTCCCCTGCACTGTTACTCCATCTCCCTGCTCTCGGTGTTTAGAGGTAAGCCCACATCTCTCCCTGCAGCACTCTATTGGCAGTGCTGGGGCTCCAGCCAGCCTTAGCAAATCCCACGGAGGCCAGCGGCCGTAGGGTAACCCGGGAGAACGCCAGCCGCTGCTCAGCAGGGCCAGCCATGCCCCAGAGAGCCAAGGCCGTGGCAGCGGGGCAGGCGTCGCAGCCCTCCCTCCGCCCAGCGAGCCACCCTCCGCACCAGCAGCCCGTGCCCTTTGCAGTCAGGTGTAGGTCTGAGGATTTTCTCCTTTAATTTCACCCACAGCTGCCCGGGGAATTGAGTTATATAAATATTGACAGAGAAATATACATAACAAAAATATTTGTCATTTCTGTTTCCCTCTGTGTTGGGATTTTTCCTTCAGGGCACAAGGTGCCCATTTCAGTGAATATGTTCATTAGCAGACAAAACAAACAGGAGTAGAAGATGTTTTTAAGAGGCTTGGTGCTGCAAGCCCTTACTGAAAAGCAGTCCCCATATCACGCTGATACCCACGCACAAGGAGACACTCAGCAGAGCAAGGTACCTGCCCCGGGACGAGCCGAGAGCAGAGCCCCGGCTCCCTGGCACCGCTGCCGTCCTGCACTGGAAGACCCGACAGCTCCACTCACTGAGCGAAGCCTGGAGAGAGTGCTCATCAAGGCAGGCGCAGGGCGAGAACTGCGTTTGTATCTTGTTCTGTGCTTGAACAGCAGCAACTTCTCCTTCCTGTGCTTCCTAGGGAACTGCACACAGACTGAAGCTCCAGTGACTATTGAAATACACACAAGGAGTCTGAGAACAGCATTCCCAATTCCAGTCAGAGGAATTCTGTCTACCTGTAACTGCTAACACAGCACAACACGTGGAAGCACCAGAATGCCCAACCCGGAGTAACTGAGTTACAGAGGCCTAAGACATCAGTCCCGGCCCAGTAACAGGCTGCAGCTGAACTGAGAGCAAGCATACCATGAACAGCTCTAATCGCAAATACCTGCTGCTACATCATTTTAGATACCATCTCACATCACCAAAAATTCAGTGAGCAGGCCCCAGATCTGGGAGACAGACTGAGGTGTCCAGTTCTTGAGGATCTGAAACACCAGCATGGTTTACTAACTTGATTTTGTATCATCTGCCGTAAGAAAATAGGGGGAGACATGCTGCATTTATGAGGTGGCTCACTTCATATATCATCTAGGCAAAACAGGAGCCTATGTTATTTCTGTCATTAGTTATAATTAGAGAACTCTAATCAACCCCCTGCCTGCCCCAGTACTCAAAAGTGTTTGAATCTGCAATTTTACTTGTTTTCTCCATTAAAGGGGGGAAAAAAGTCATTCATGAAATTCCCATCCACATAAAAGGATTTTTATTTTAGGTTTTACCTTCAACATATGTACCTTTAGATCTTTTAAACAGAAATACCATTCTCCTCCTGTACCATCTCCAATAATAATTCTCTCTATGCATAGGTTTATGTAATGCCTATTAAAGACTAGATATTTCTGCTTCCTCTTCAGCAATAATTGCAGGACTTTGGTGCAGAGATGGAGAAGAAATACTAAGAAGATAAAGATCTTTAAGACAACCACAGGAGGTATTCATCGCACACACTTTCTGCTGCAGGAGGGCAAAACTACTCAAAAAGCTTCAGCATCTTGAGTCTCAGCTATTTCCAACAGATGGTGCTGATGACATAATTACTAATGATTAAATTTCAACTTTTATTAGTGGAGGATTTTTAAAGGCACAGGTAAGCATCAAGCCCAGACCAAAGTCTTCACCAGGGCTGCCCAGATGCCATGACACTGAATTTGACCTCCACCCACTCCACTGCTTTCTGTCAGCGTTTCTAGAAGGTGACACAAACGCCAGACAAAAGCCTGTTCCCATGCACACTGCTGAATGGGGAGTATTACCTACCGCACCTCATAGGGTGTCATAGACTTCATAGGAGGCCAATTTGAGAGGTTCATAGAGACTAGAGACAGAGTGACAATTAATCATCCTTTTTTACTCTACCATATTACTGCCCAAAAAAAGTACATCCATATGTGCTATAACGTGAACAAAGGCTTCATTTAATCCAAGTGTTTCACTCTTACAACCAAAATGCATGCTACTACCAGAGAACCAGGGAGATCTGCCTGACACTTCTACGCTTGCAGGAAATCAATACAAGTGATTTACACAGCTGATTTCAGAAACTAAGCTGCATACCAAGGGATGTGAGAGAAGGTGAAAAAATGCAAAGAGGTTCTGCTTCAAGAAGGACCACAGATCTGCTGACTGCTAGAATCATGAGTCTGTGGCAAAACCCACTAGCCAAACATCCAAGGGGAATATCCTTGTTTTCCCCAGAAACTTAGCAGTTTACTCAGAATTTTGTCTCAGACACATCTAATTGCCTAAATGCTTTAAAGAACCAGTGAAATTTAATTAAAGTTTCATGTTGCCTTGTGGAGGAAAAAAAAAGTCTCCCTGAACCTAGAATGGAACAGGCAGAAGCCTCAGAGCAGAATATGTTTAGCTCTCTTGATAAAAAAACATGTGTCAAACATGTGGCCCAACCGCCAGCTTTAAAATACCCCAATCGTACTCCAAACTCAAGCAGTAATCAGGCCAGGATTTAATGGGTGCTTGAATCCCAAGGTTTCAGCATTACTGAAGTA
This sequence comes from Ardeotis arabs, assembly GCA_011801015.1. NCBI lineage: Eukaryota > Metazoa > Chordata > Aves > Otidiformes > Otididae > Ardeotis > Ardeotis arabs. The sequence continues at coordinate 71,766 of JAAGAY010148474.1, forward strand.
TGCATGCAAGAGCCTTTCTGAACTGAAAGAGCCTACCGTGAGCAACAAGCGTGTTTCTAGCTAATTCATTCTGATTTCCCATACCAGCATTTCCCAGAAAAAAAAAAAAAACACACAAAACCAAAAAACCCAACCAAAGCCAATTAACACTCAGTCATCATGACAGAATGGCAAGAGCAATTATATTTGAAGAATATAATCCATCTGCAAATTAAAACTAAGGACAGAGTTAAAAAATCCTCTGAGGGTACCCTGCACAGTTGCATGGACCTGCTCTTCAGTGGCATCAAGGAACAAACACGTTCATTCTGGCAGTGTCACCACTCTTCTGGGAGCTTTATTCAGCACTGACAGCACGCTAATTCAAACATGGTGCTGCTCTCCTCTGGTTTCTCAAACGCTTCATTCAGCTAGGACAGCTTCACACAGTGATTCTCTCAGCAGACAGATCAAAGACACCAGTTTTCCCGCACTCTCCATCCTCTCTCTTGGTATCCCCGTCTTCTCCACTGATACCACATGTTAGCAACAGTCTCACCCTCTCCAAGTTTTCTGTGTTCACCCCTATCCCAGGTCTAGTTTTCCCCCACATAAAGTTGCACGTTATTTGCTTAGCTTTAGCCAGAGCCATGATTCTTCCGCAAGACCATCAAAAGCCTGTTCCATTTAGTGGGCAAGTCTCTCAGGTACCAAGCACAAGCAGCAGCGTGCAGAAGCTCTCTCCCAGACAAACCAGTAAGCACACACAAATGCGTGACCTGTTTTTTCTAAAGGCACCTGGCAGAACCTGAAACACTAGGCAGAAAATATATTTTTAGCACTGACCATCTCCCCTGAATTTCTCCTGCTCCAGAAAATAGAAAGTGTTCTCTCTGCAAAGTTACTCAGGAAAAAATGGACCAAGTATTCAGCTCAGTTTCCTAACAAGTAAGGCTAACTGGCGAAGTACAGCCATGTATATTAATGCATGCACAGTCTCCCTGCCAGTTCCACTTTATCAGCTTGTAACCCCTTACCAATTTCAGCAAGCTCTGACAGACGAGAGCATGTCTTCCAAATTCTGTGTGAAAACAGCTGTCCAAGTAGCAGAATGACGTTACTAATATTCTTATTGAGGGAGAAAGTACAAGAAAAGCCTGCCTCTAGCATCTGAGGGTCCACATGAGGGAGAGATTATGGATTCATCTGGGAAAACCCGTACCTAACTCAAAGGCACAAGTCAGTACCAGGGAAACGGTCACTCCTATGGAGAGTCTCTGGGATCTATTAAGCATTGAACTCTTACTGTACTTACTGCACTGAAAGGACTTGATCAGCAGCAGGCACCTGTTACAGTTTTTTCCTGTATCCCAGCACAGACCTTCTCAGCCTGCAAGCACTGAGCTACGGCTGTCTCCTGCCACTGCATCTGGAAATGCACGGCTGCCTGCAGCAGCCTCCAGCTCACCAGGGAGTCAAACCAGCCTCCGGGCCATCAGCCTCCCTGTCCGCTGCTGCACTCCTCCAGTGCTCCCTCATCCCCTCCGTCTCCGCCACGCTCCTTCCCCAGCACTTACCGTCCTGCCCAGACACAATCCGTAGCTGTTTCCAGATGATAGCTGTTGCCTTGGGCTGCACTATTTTCCACAGGCTATGTCATTCCTGGCACTGTGTCCTGCAACAGCAGCTTTGAGCTCCGCATTGCTCAGCCTCTTCCTGCCACATCCACAGACGGAGTACGCAGCTCACCCTGCCCAGCCTCACTGGCTTGTCAAGTGCTCACAGCTTTCCTCATGAAAGCCCGGGTCTCCCGTAGTCACTTGTTCTCTCTGTATTTTGTCCTACACTTGGCCACAGCAGCCTTCCCTCATCCACCTTCCCCTTTCCCCAGGCTGGCTTCCCAGCCACAGCCCAAGGACAAGCCGCAGCAGAGCTGGCAGGAGGAGCAGGCCTGGGGCCAGCCTGTGCCAGGGATGAGCTGAGGGGGACCCCGCTGTGTGCAGCACCCTCATGATGGACACAGTCGCGCAGCACCCAAACAGGGCAGGCAGAGTCGGGCTTTGGTTACAGCACCCACCAGCAGCCCGGGACCAGGCAGGGAACCCCACCAGGAGCCAAAAGAGAGGGGGTCAGAGGACTGTGACAAGGCTACCTGCATGCTGAAGTTCATCCGCGAGACAGGGCCAGAGACAAGCTGCAGCGTACGTCTGGAGTCCACCCAGGAAGCAAGCCACCCACAGCACTGCTCCCAGGCCGCCCAGGAAGGAGGCACTCCCCAGCACCACTCAAGCCAGGAGCAAAGGGCAGGGCCTGAGCTTAAATGGGGCTTGGGGCCCTGGGCGGAGCGGGGCTGGGGAGCCCAGGTGGGGCTGGTTGGGGCCATCAGGGCCTGCTGCTGCTTACCGGCCAGCACTGCCCTCCCTGCGGCACTGCTCCTCTCCTTCGTGTCCCGCTGGGCTGCTGTGTGCAGCCTCTGCACAGCCAAAAGCCAGCTCTGCCCCGGCTGGGGACACCAGCAGCCCTGAGGGGTGCCGGGTGGAGTGGCGTCTGCCAGCAGCATGGCCACCCCAGCCCACTGGCCACAGCTGGCATCCACCTCCTCCCCAGCGCCCTCCGCAGCTCCGGACCCTTTTCCCGGTGTCCTGACTCCCAGAATGGGGCGTGTGGTATCAGGGCAGGTCAAATCCTGTTTTCAGTGTGAGATTAAGCCCAAAGAAACACACTTTTGCAATAGAAATTAACCCCAAAGCCCTCACCCCGCCCCAAGGTTTTTAGCTGCATGCCTCAAATAAAAACCGTGTATGTGGTTTCACGTTTGAGATTTGGCCTGCTAAAGCATGACCTCTGCTTTCACACTTGTAACCAAGCAAGCAAAGACCAGGCCAGCAATGAAACAAGTCTTCTGAAACGGCTGGTGGCCAGCTCAGTGCTTGCAGAGGGACGCACCAAACTGCCAGGGTTGGGGGGTCAGGGCTCAGAACCAGGGTAGCAGCTCGGCCACCTCTGGCAAGACTGAGGCTTTTTGGGAGGGGACCTGGATGCGCTCTCTGAAAGGGTTCACCATGCCAGCCGGCAGTGACGTGGGGGCAGCTCCACGTCCCTGGGTGCGAGTCTGCATCCTGAGCCCCTGAGAGCTCAGGAGGAGGCTTGAAAGTCCCAGAGCAGAACCAGCGACAGAAGAAAATTACTCTGAAAACTGCTGAAAATTAGAGAGAAACTGTTTGAGAAGTCTTGCCAGAATAACTGTAGTTTCCCTAAAAGCAGTATAGATAGGATTACTTTGGAAACAAGCACATTTTCCTGTGTATGTATGGTGATGCTATTTTGTGACGCACCATATTTGGGACACAGCGATCAGCACAAAGGAGGAGGGACAGAACAGTGATCGCAGCCTAACCTGTGCTTCTCACTTACGTTATACATGTATTGATTGCGCCTTACTTAGGCAGACTGCAAATTACATCCCCAGGCTTGTGAAAGGGGCTGCGAGGGTAACACTGCACCCACAAATCCAGAAGCCATTTCGCCCTTCCTGGCAGAAGCGGAGGAGTCATTTTACAAGGATAAGCAATAATTGCTACAAGGCTTAGAGGAGTTTATGCACAAGCTCCCCAATTGCCTGTCTTGACCTGTCAGATGTACGACAGAGCAAAACAGAGGCAATCATAACTCTAGTGTAGCTTCTAAAAATAAAATTCACAAATGTTTGTGAAAAATTTTAAAACACAGAAAATGACAGGGTGACTGCTGAAGCTACAAGAGTGTTCTGTATTCAGTAGTGTAAATTACAGCTCATGTAATAGTAATGTCTTCCAATAGCTGAATCTTGGTGGGGAAATTAGCTTTTCCATTGTGAACAGCATACTTTGCATTGAAAAAGTTATTAAAAACTTCATTCAGAGGGATTTTTTTCCCCTCTGTGGCCACTAATGCTTCAGTAATAATTGAAGGTGGAAATAACTTATTTATCCAGTAATTTTCAAGACAAGAATAAATTGAATGCTTTGAACTTTGGCAATGCACCATCATTTGCCATTGGTAATTTTAGCCTGAACTTCATGGGATACTGTTCTTGTAAGATGCAGATGGAGGTTGTGGAGTCCACTTCGGAGATTAAATTCTAAACATCCACTGAGTGCAAAAATTGTTCTGTGTTACGGTCTTCAAACTAAAAGTGAATGTGTGTGTACTGAAGTGTATGATGATGCAGTGAAAGAATGGTAGGTTAGAAAAAAAGGTTAATGATAAATTAGCTGATTGCAAATGTAACTAATATAAAAAGTACATCAGAAAAAAAGCAGAAGAAAATGGGAAGCTATTTCAGTCAGTGACACGTTGATTTTAAAATAGCTGATTTCAGCAAACAAGCTTAACCTGATTCAGTCACTTACCCACGGGAAAAAAATGTTGACTTTTCAGGAAATCCTTAGCATTACTGTGTGACTGAAATTTGACAAAAGAATGATTATGAATTGTTTGTCTGAAGAAGATTTTGCGGTGAGAGATTCAGCAGAGCTCAAGCCACAGTAGTCTAGTATTAACACTAAAAGTCTGCCTTCAAACATTGTTACTATCCTCAGTTTCTTAAAACTTGTGGAATTTGTCGTGTCCTTAAATGCAGTAATGGAAAGAACATTTTCCTGTGTAAATAGATTTGGAAAGAGTGCAAGAAAACTGCTGAACATAGATTTTTCTAGGACTGGGCTTAAGGTTAAAGCCGAAGTCAAAAAAGAAGTAACAAAACTTTCTTAGTTGATGCAAAACAGCCGAGACATACGAAAACAGAATCCAATAGCCTGAATAACAACAATAATAATGAAATAGAGTTGTATATTAGAAGAGAGGGGAAATATACACTGGAGGGAAAAATACATGTCACACTAGGGAACTGCTACTTCTCTAAAATGTTCTTTCAGAGAATTTGCCTTTGTTTTTCATCCAAGAAAGACAGATGAACAAACCAAGTGTCAGAGCTCGCAGTGCTGTTGCAGTTCTGGACGCACAGCACAGCCCAGGCACTCCAGCACAGGAGGGGGGATGTGGAGACGCAGGGAATTTCAGGTAAGAAATACCGAAGGGCAGAGTGATGACTGCGGGCACGTGCTTTCCCTACACTTCTCCAGCTCCTCTCCAGCCTGCTACTTGCAACAATTTCCCTGCAAAGCCATTTTCTATATCAAGTACACACCACTGACCATTACTCATTTAAAGAAAAATAATTTGCCTTTTTATTGAGGAACAATAAAAGTAAGTACAATGAGAAGGGAAAAAAAGCAGTCATGGATGATGGGCCCTAATCCGTCACAGTCACCTGATCTTAGCTGTCTCCTGCCTCCAGCCGTTCCTCACCACACCCGGCGGCACTGGGAGATGGTGCCTTTGCTAAGGGTGCCCGGGTGCCCGGCGGCGCTCTGAGCGTGCTGCTGGACTGAGCCCTGGCCAAAGCGGTGACCGCGCAGTTCCTCTGCCGGGCTCGGTGCACCCATCTCATCCCATCCTACCTGGACAGGCTGGCACCGCACTGTGACCGAGCCTGCTGTGGGCTCGGCTAGGCGAGAGGTGGGACACGGGCATCAGGAAAGGGAAGGGATGCAGAAGCTTTAGTTTTGGAGGAGGGGAGACCTTTGCCACCACCAGTTAGCCCCATGCTCCCAGTTGCTCCTGCATTAGTTAGTGTTTGGGCTGCCTGGCTAATTGTGGCATGCGAACGGCAGGCTGCACAGATGTCAGATGTCACGCTCTATCTGATGAAGAGGTCTCTGCCTCCGGCTGTTTATATATGACCTACCAGAATTTCCTGCTGCATGATGAAATAATTAGGGGGCCCTCATGCAGGGAATAATGTTGCGAGTAGGTTGCAAAGGCATTACACATACAAAAAGAAAATCCTAAGCATTTTCCTTATCTGTGATATAATCTTCCAAGACTCCTTATATACATTAAACTTGTTTGTATTATTTCTTTTAAAGTTCTTCATGCAGATGCTAAATGAAGGCTTCAGAAAGTTTAGCAGCATGCTTTCCTTTATGCTCAGATTACATAGTGGGAATAGTGGCATAAGCAAACAGGAAAAAAGGGAGATTTATTTGTTTGTTTTAAATCAAGATTGCTTTTTGCCTCTTAAGGCAGCAAACTCTAAACTGCAGATAGTTTAATAGAAGTTGATCCTGTCATCAGAAAGAGTCTCATTTTTGTGGCTCTTCTTTTTTTCTCATCAGTTTTAATTCACAACTGTTTTTTTACATAAAGAGAATGTCCATGTGCCCACAGACGCTCCATGTACTGATTGATCTCAGCCCTCTCCCCTCTCAGCTCACTACACTAGAAAACCAGCTGGATCATATCCTTGGTTCCAGTCTGAAACAGCTTACCCATGACTATGAAACTTTGAGGTAAAACTTAGAAACCTGAGGTAGGACTCTGACCTCGCGTGTCCTGAATACATCCCGGTCAGGTGAACTGGGAAATTCTGCTGGCTGGCAGCAGTGGAGAAGCCGGCCCAGGCGGGAGCTTTGGCGGGCAGCTGTGCTCAGAAACACCCTCGCAGCGGACACCCACCAGCCGCTTGCCTGCGCCAGGGCTGTGCCCAGAGCCCCCAGCCCCTGCTCTGCGGCCCTGAGGTCGGTGCTGGGAAAGCTGCAGCAGCGGGCACGGCCTGCCGGGCACACTGTGCCCTCCGAGAAAACCCCGGTGTTCAACTGGCCCAGTTTCAACGGGGCTGGCAAATCTGAGGCAAGAGTCAGAAGGCATCTTACCAGAACAAGTTGGTTGTTTCTTCTGCATTGGGGAACTGGCTTCCTAGGCTGGAAAATGAGGAGAGCCTGAGAGCTGGGACTCTCTGACCTAGAGAAAAGAGGGCACGGGAGCTCTTATCGATGTGTACAAATACCTGACGGGAGGGGAGGAAGAAGAGGCAGCCCACTGACAGGACAAGAGGCAATGGGCACAAACTAAAACGCAGGAAATTCCATCTGGATGTAAGGAAACACTTTTTCACTGTGAGGGCGGTCAAATACCGGCGGACGTTGCCCAGAGAGGCTGCAGACTCTCCATCTGTGGAGATGTTCCAAACTGCGCTGGGCACGGCCCTGGGCGGCCTGGCGCGGCTGACCCTGCTTCAGCAGCGGGGTTGCAGCAGGCTGTCTCCAGAGGCCCCTCCCAACCACAGCTGTCCTACAGTTCTGTGAAAATAGTAATAAGATTCTTTGTTAGCGTGAAAAAACTCTGATGTGCCTGGAAAGTCTTCCTGGAAGCCTATTTAATTTGCACTTATTCTATTAGCTCTTTAGAGCGCAGTGGAAAACATTATGCCGTGTTCTTGCCATTCGGAGATAGACACACAGTTGTTACCCTTCCCTGCCCTTCTTACTGCTCGTGTGACTTCGTGGGCTGCTGTCAGCCTCGGGACATTCCCTCTGTCTTTCTCAGAGCGATTACCTGCTTGGATAGATATTTTGTTTAGAAATGTAAATATTTTCTTTCTGGTTTTCCTGTTTCCAAAGCACATTAGCATTATTTTACTAAGGGAGGCTTAGAAATGGCATTCTCATTGTTTTTGAGAAGACAAAAATATTAGATAAATCCTGCAGTTCAGATTAAGAAAATAAATGAAAATTAATTTTCAGGTTGGTTGCGTAACTCATAGCCAGCTAGCCTGGATTTTGACTCACTCATCTGGAGGGAGCACGAATTAGTCATAAGCATATCATTAAATAATCAGAAATCTTTCCAGGCAGTTGCTCAAAATAGGGTATTCTCACGGAAACGCAGTAGTAAGCAAGGAGAAAGAGAAGAAATACCTAAACAGGATAAATGAGCAAGTCAAACCTTTTTTTTAATTTCTCTTATCATGAATCATAAAATAATTTTGTTTGGAAGAAACCTTAGAAGGCGATCTGGCAGCCTTTACTCTCAGCAGGGACACTCTGAAAGTAGATCAGGTTTGAATGTCTCCAAGGATGGCAGCAGATGAAGCCCCCACATCAGTTACCTTCACTTCTTAATCTTTCCAACAAAGGCACTCCGTGAGCCCCTGTAGCCTGCATTTACGCAAAATGTCAGGAACAAACAAAAAAAGAGGTAAACACACCTTCTCACGAGCGATTGCGTATTAGCTGCTGACCTGCCAGACCCTATTTGAGGGAACCAGTGGGCGCAAATTGAGAACACTTCAGCCTCTCAGCAAGGTGCATCTGCTATTTTGGGATCAAATCACTACACATCTTCTTCCTTCCGGCATCTTGACTTCCCATTAACTCTTCTTTCTAACTTCGACCTTTGATGTATCATTGTACTGTTTTTGGATGGAATAGGGTTCGTTTTCTTCATACTAGCTATTACGGTGCTATGTTTTGGATTTGTGATGAACACTGTTGGTAGCACACCGATGTTTCAGCTGTCGCTGAGCAGTGTCAGGGCCTTTGCTGCTGCTCACCCTGCCCCGCCAGCGAGCGGGCTGGGGTGCACAAGAAGCTGGGAGGGGACACAGGCGGCACAGCTGACCCCAGCTGACCCAAGGGAGATCCCACACCGTTTGATGTCGTGCTGGGCAGTAACAGCTGGGGAGAAGGAGGAGGACGAGG